>CAJRST010011112.1:16132143-16145066 GCA_907169785.1 Menidia menidia | reverse complement strand
TGTGTGTGTGTGTGTGTGTGTGTGTTTGTGTATGTGTGAGCCAGAGGTTAAGACAAAGAGGTAGAAGTAGTGAGGCAGACACAGAAAATATGGCAGGGCATTCCTTTTGTACATAAGTAAAGCTTTTTGCTATCAGTCCTGGACATGACAAATGGGACAAAGATGTAAAGTTAGAGATAAACCAAAGCCCCAGTGACTCCCTGGAAGCTCCACAGCCAAGCCATAAAAGCCTCCTCTTTTTTAACAACCAATCGTTAGCTCACAAGCCAACCTGTCTATGGAGCCATGAACATATATTTAAACAGCAGGTTCACTCGCAGAAAGGGTGGGGTGGTACAGCTAAACCCCTTACGCACAAGCGGACAGATACACCCAAATACACCCGCACACAAACAGAAATAGTACACGATGGGAAAATTGTTGGGTAAAGTGTTTCTTTGCTTACTCTTAGTAAGTCTGAGCAAATTTTCCCCTTTACTCGTGTAAGCACACAGTTGGGACTGCCTGCATTGTTAAATATACGTGCGCGCACTGACTGTATGCGAGCGTGCGCCCTGAGATTTTCATGTGTATAAGCTGTACCACCAGCTGGGTCAATTTCGGTCTCTTTGCTTAATTAATGGTTTGCCTCTGGCACCACTGAGCAGAGAGCTCTGCTGTGTCTCCTCCTGCAGCTTTTGCTTCATCTGCAATGTGTGCACACAAATACTCTATCCCCACGACACGCACACCTACACCAACAGGTGTACAGACACTGTGTAGAAAAACTAGAGGAGGGAAAACAAAGAGAGCAGTAACTATAAGTCTATCACACATATGATCACGACTGAAAGAAACTTAAAAACCAAACAACACTTCTCTGTAACCTGGGTGTTTTTCATGAAAAGTACGAAGTTAAGTTGGCTGAATGAATCACAGTTTCCTAACTGACAAAAAACACAAAGTAAAACCAGAATGGCCCTGTGAGTAAGCTTGTGAAAAATTAAAATAAATCAGTTTTGAGCTACTTGGATCACATCCTTCCTCGTGACTCTGTGTTTTTATGTGTGCCTTAGATATTGGCTTGGCAAAACAATGACTTCTCTATCCCTTCTTAAATCTGTCCTCTGTTATTCACACATAGCCCTGTTGTGCGGATGCAGCCCCTGTCGGAGTATTCGTACATTCTCCCCTTGCAAGAGGCAGGCATGTGATTCACCATGACTGCAGAAAGCACTAGAAATCCCACTCAGGATGGTGTTCTTTTTTTCCATTCAGTATTAATAAAATGCATATGTTTAATTTATGTTCTGAGACTTTCAAAGGGGATCTATTGTCTCAGAATTGAAGTTGTCCATATCTTCCATATATATTGCCTCATTCTCTGTCCGTCCCCATTTTCCCATCCTCTTTATCTTGCTGGTGCTGTCAGGCCCTCAAACAGAGTTTACCCAAATGCACGCTCAGCAACACACACACTTTTTTGTAGGTGCAGTTATTCAAGGACCACAGGACCCTATGAGCAGCAGGAGGAAAATCCACAGATGATTCCGTTTAATTCTAGAAAAACTGTTTCAGGTGGCATGTCTGATGTGCCATCGTATTACGGGCATCTGTAATGGAACTGGAAAGAAGTCTTCCCTTAATCCAGCCTCTACATGATTATAGTCTGAGAAATAATGAGATAAATGAAAACATTTAAGAAAACGGATAAAAAAAATAAAATAAATGGTCATAATATTGTAGCTAGTAACTGGTGCTCAGCAGTAATGAAAACACATGTAAAATATGCTATCAGAAGTAATACTAAAGAGGGAGAAAAAAAGTTCAAACAAAGCAGCACGTGCAAAATATTTCGGGCTCTACACCTACTACACATATGAGACAGACCTCCCTAACTGTCCCTGTGAAAATGTTTCTAGTTTTCCACCATCAGTGAAATTTTGCTCACACGTGATAGTCACAAGAATGCCTCATATGACCAAATTCTGATTCATTCTACTTCAGATATAACTGTACACCATTGCATGCTCATATCTGTAGAAGTCACCTCTGTCAGCCTGCTGGTAGAAAAAAAAAAGATCTCTCTGACTGGAATGGCCAAAAACATGAGCAAAACAAGACAGTCTGACATATCCTCTTTAGCTCAAGTTTAGTGATTGTGATTGCTGTGATATTGTAAGAATCCATTTGGATTTGAACGTGAGTCGGGATGACTTTGTGCAATATTTAACAAAACCGTGCACATAGTATGGTGGCCTCACAATACAGACTAGAATATAGCAAAACAGAATTTTTTTTTTTTTTTTTCTTCCAGCTCCTAACCAGCAATATTCTGATATTTAAAAGAGAGGTTGGAGATTTTTTTTTTAAATTTGAGAGTGTGTGAAATTGATGATGAACATGGATCCTCCAAATGTATTATGTTTGGAAATGAGCAATTACCACACAGCATGTTCCTAAACCCAAAGTGTTAAAAAGACGTTCATACTTAATTGTTTTTTGCATTCTAGGCAAGGCAGTTGGTTTCTGTCTCCGCAATCTCATTTATCTGGCTGCTCCATTCCTCCTCTTCTAGCTGCTCCATTCCTCCAGGCCTTTGGTGATATGTGAGTTTGCTGCAGTACTGCCTTTGCTACCCATATGCCTGCCACACTGATGGCAGGTGGCTCCATGTCCAGCCCGGGGCGGGGAAACAAGAAATAAAAGCAGGAATAAAGCAAATAGATTGAAGCCTAGTGAGATATTGCTACAGGTGAGGGGGTACACTTACTTAATGGCTAGCAGACGGTGAGCAAATCAAGACACGCTCGTGCTCATTTATCTTGCGAAAGCGATTCATCCATTTCCTTTCACTGCCACTTTTTCCGACTCTGATCAATGAGAGGAGAGATTGGGTTTACTGCTGCTTAAACATGACACTTCAAGCTCCTTTGCTAAACAAATACTTAGAAAAAGCGTGTTGCGTTTTTACCTTCGGGAAACATTAGCGGACAGAAAAATGCATGCTATTCTTTCCCGTGTCAGTTGTGAATTACATTAGCAACTTGTGTGAGGAAAAGTGAAATCTGGACTGTGGGTATGCTATGTTTCACGCTCCTCAATATTCTGACCTAAGCCATTCATCAGGTTCTCAAGAGACAGAAGTAACACAAGTAATTTTATGACCCTTTGTCTCAGTCCAAGACATTACTTGTCATCTGGATTCTTTGGTGGAAATGTTAAATATCTTGTGGACCCAAACCTCGGAATGGAAATGGTCTGATGGACACCAGATGTGGTTTTATGGAGGCATGTTAGGCCTCATACACACACAGTATTTTGCAGTACAGATTGGGATGAATATGAAAATAATTTGAAAAAAATCTCCATTTCCTCCCATTTTCTTTGGCTATCTTCCACACTGACCTTCTATTTTCATCTGTGTACTGCTTTGGTGGCTGTGCAGAATGTATAATGCAGGCCCCGGGAACCAGCTAACAGCATTGTATTCCCAATCATTTTTTTTAGCCACACCCCTGAGCCGTTCGGGTACTTCTCCAGGTGTCCAGCCACAGGGAGTGTTTTACAAAGCTGAAAAGAGATAAATGTTGAAAAGAGAAGCAGAATAGCATTATTATATCTGTTCCAAAGTGATAGATAATTAGCAGGCAGTGCAAGTAATGCTAACTGTCACAAGGATTGCCAAGTGCAGCAATACCTGAATTACATTGAATCAATTTTTAAAGATCACTTTTAAAGAGGAGGATTTTTGATCCTGACAACAGACCTTTGGAGAATAAGACTTCTTTTTCATACAGGTGCCGTGTGTTACAAGTTTTTTTTGTTTTTTTTTGTCGAAACCGCCATGTCGATAACATAACTTGCACTTGTAACCAATATTTCCATCAAGGCTTTATTTCTCCCAGACACTACTGAAGAACAAATTATTCAAAGAACACCATAAGAGACTGTTTATGATGCACATGATTTGGTCTGGAAAGTTGCTGATTGGCACATCGGCCCCTTTGGCAAATACATCTATTTCCGAGAGGAGTGAAAGACTCCTCTCAATCTCATGGATCTCTCTCTCACTTCCTCTGTGCTAAAACATCTCAGTGGAGGCCAGGCCTGCTTGGCCTCTCTGTCAGCAAATGTCACTGCTAATTATGACAAGTTCCTTGTTCCCTCACAAGTCAGTGTTGGTGATGTTAGGTCTGTTTGACTGGGTCCTTCAGATGAATCGGGCTCCAATGACCCCTGTTCTTCTAGGGGGTTCTGTGTGAAAGTAATTGCTCCAATATCCTGAGCTACAGGGATACATGGTGCTGACAAGTTGGTATTAGTCAAATGTGATGGTTCAGAGGTGATCTCAGTGTTCTACTGGCCTGCAGGTGCGGGAGTCTGTTCGGTAGGAGTACAGCACCGATACTTATCCCACAGGTTTCGTAATAGGTCTTTTGTCGAGAGGATGTGAACACTTTTAGAGATGTTGGTCAATCTCAACCTCACATTTAAAGACTTAGCTGAACTCAGTCAACACATATTTTCTCACTGAAACATTTAATAGTCAATAGGATTTTCAAATAATTTTGTAGTTACACATAACCTTTGTGTGAACATTCATTAATACACGGCTAAAAGCAGATCTTTATGGGAACATGCAGTTGTTGTCTCCCTTTGAAAAAGACAATGTGAACATGCTCAATGACAACTCGGCATTTAGATTTTTTTGTAATTTAGATGAAGGGAAATTGAATCATTTACACTTTGACCATGTAGAATACCTAATATGCTCATTTTCACTGCTTTTGTTGTCACACTCTCTCTTCTGGCACCAGTGATTGCAGTTTTAATGCTGTGGTGATGTAAAGTTAAAGTACGTGTTTTGGGAAGTCCGGATCCACTTTGAGCACAGCCATGCCTTGGACCAGTCTATACTTTTCAGGGAGTGAACAGTGTTACATTTGTGGGAGCTGGAATGAACTCACATTTCCCTGGATCCCTGTACGAGGAAATAATGGATTAAATCATAATTTTAAAAAAAGAAAAAAACTGAGAAGAAAATGGACCACATTTATGTTCAATTTTGAAAAGCGCCTCTCCCAAAATATTCATAAGTCACACTAGGTTTTTTCATTAAACATGGGAGTGGAGTCTTGTTTTCTCATAGCAAAGTGTCTACACGATTCATTATGCTCATTTTAACATTCATATCTGATTAGGTATACAAAACACTTTCAGTTACATGAAAAACTCCCTTTAAAAGTTTGCTCTCTGTAATGTAAGGAGGCTGTATTTCCACATTTATGTCTGTGATTTTGCATGTTATGCATGTATTCAGTCTTGCAGATGTATATACACAGAAATATGTAGCATATGTGTTTGTGACTGTAGACATGGAAGTGTGTATTTATCACTGGTTCGGTGCATGTACAATACAAATGTCAGTAAACTGAGTCCTGTACGTGCCTCGACCCTTCCATTAAGAAAAAGGCAAATAAAGAACATGAGAAGGGAATGCACTATCTACGTGATTTAGTGATATCTGGAGCGGGAGGATTACTGTGGCGTCAGACGAATATGAAACATTCTCACATTCTTACAGATATTAAAAAATGTATGACTGACACAATAGGGTCAAGATTTGGTGATACATATGCAGAAAAGGGCATTATTTGGTGATAGGTTGATGTTTGGAATACCTCTGGAATGAAAATACACTGGACACTTTAAAGAAATTGATGGCCTGTAGATCAAATCTTCCCGTGTAAGCATTGTTCATAATAAATACCCACTAACACATGCCAGGGGGTAAACCTATTTGTCAACAGCTTATCAGAGATACTGTCCAAAGCAATTGAACTTCTCATTATCAGGTATTCCTGTTGGGACAAATGATCTTAATTTGATCAGCGTCATAATCCCTTTTACAAGCATGGATCTCAGCTTATCCTTTTATGTGTGGAATTACAAATGGCCCTATTGTAAAACTTCCCTAAAGTGACAGTGAGACTTAGCAGGCTAAGCATACACTAATGCTCTTGGGCCCTCATTAATAATGAAAAGATGATCTCCTCAGTGGTGGCCTTTTCCATAGAACAACACTCATCAGAGGATGAGGCGGATGGACAGACAGAAGCAGGGAAAATAGGGCTGGAAAAGAGAGTCAACTAATATCACTGAGAGACTAATGCTCTTTTGTTCAAACTGATGCACAGAACAATCATCGTCCTACTTTATTTTGAACAAGGCTGGCTATTAGCTTTATCCTGGTCCTATGAATCTATATTTCCTTTTTGACAGAGGAGTCATAGAGGGACAGAGGCGCATCAATTCCTTCCCGGGACTTCAAAGACAGACATAGAGCCGAATGACTGCTGTGTAGCACACTGCAGCCGAGGATATCAAAAGCTTTTATTTTTTACATTTATTGCTGTAATGAAATAGCAGAGAGTACAAAAGAGAACTCGAACCTTCTCTCCTCCCAGCTTTTCGATTATGATTGTATGTAAGTATTACTCAAAACAGAGGATAGCCTCTCCCAGTCGAGACCCCTTATTCCGCTGAACAACCATTCACATTAGGTAAGAGACAATGTGCTCATAATATCTATATCAGCGGTGTCCTGTCTTAATTCACTTTTATTACATCCATTCATAATGCTCTCATAATGATGAGATGGATCCCAGCCAAGGGATTTTCACAGTGTCACCTTTATTATCACATACTGTGATTTGTCATTTGTTACTCTACAGGTCCCTGTAATAAGGATAAGTTAGACTTTTCTTAATCAAATCTAAGGATAAGAATGCCGCCATGCCACGTATTCTTTATCATTAACTCTCTGTTTGCCTGCTGGAAGCATTGCAATTAAGGATAAGAAATGGGAAAGCTTTGGTTTAAATCAAGGAGAAAAGTAACTGAATACTGTTTTACCGAACACCCTTAAATTTGAATCAGTCAATCTGAGGAGTGCACACATGTGTTTGAGCGTATATGTTTAGTGTGTTTTCCGCACACACAACAGTTACATACGTTGTTTTTCAGTCAAATGGAGAACATAGCGCACAGCTGGAGCTGATGCCATCAGTACACGTTGTGTTAATATATTGGAGAACATAATTTATCAAACGTGGACATAAAGAAACAAACCACTTTGTTGCAGGCTTAGTAAACATTTGTTCTACAGGAGAAGGGGCCTGTTTGTGGTTTCCCTCTGTGCATGTGTGCAGGCTTTCATTCATTCAGCAGCAAATGGGATTAGAGGAGAAGAGGTTGCTTAAATCGTGGACTGAGGGTTAAACATCCGTCAAAGACAGTAATGCCCTACATCCTTTTCACAATGCCAAGATTTAAATGAAAACAATGTTTTTAATTTATACATACACAGTTGATGGATAGAAACCTTTTTCTTCCTTCCAAGAGAATGAATTGATAACGCTCAGAAAGACTGTATGCATACATAACATAAAGGCTCAGATGCTCAATTATTGTTATGAAGACTTCTAACAAAGGGGGGAGCAAAAACACTTGCGTGGTCACACATTTTGGTCAAGGTTCCCAGTCTTTCGTCAAACAACTTTGTGCTGAAACGCGTTACCTCATTGGGGGTGTGGCTGTCACACAGAAGCAGCATACTGCAGATTTGATACGTAATTGAGTTTGAAATCACTTCTGTAACCATCATGGCTTAACTTGAAAACAACTGTCTTTCAACCAGCTAATTAAAACAAAGACTTCTGCTGCCTGTTTCTCTTCACGGTGCATATATTCATTGTTTCTTCACCTTTAACATGTTAGGGGTATAAATAAATATATTTCAGTAGGAAAAAAGACAATCATCACTGGGACGTAAATATATTTTTTTCACAACATAACAACGCTCACTTTCATGTAAACCATGGAGGTCCAAGTGTGGTCATGGGGGTCACTGCCTTGCAGGTTTTTGATGCTTCCTTACTTCAACACAGCTGATTTTGATTGAATGGATCTATGTGAATGATTGTTAAGCCCTGAGTCTGCACAGACACAGAATTTCCCCTTGTACGATTAATAAAGTACTTCGAATTTAACCGAATCGAATGTTAATCAGGTGTGCTGAAGGAGGGAAACATTGTGACGGCCCTGCTGTGCGGTCCTGTATGTATGTGTGCTGTATTGTCAACTATCAATTAAGGTCCTCTAAGTGGGAGGTGCTTCCATCAGGCCACCTGGGTGGTATTTAAGGAGCGCCGTTCCATTCACGAGTCTCCTTGCCCCTGGTAGCAGGCTCGTCCTCCGAGAGCTGGACTCCATTCCAAACCAGACCCGGTTGGGGGTCCGGACTTCCTGGTGTGGAGGGACCCGTCATGATTGCACCATCTGAGTCACCATCTGACGCCGACGCCTAGACCATTTCCTTGACTCTTCACGTGGATCGGCGGCGGGTTTATTAAGCACCAAACCAGTAAGAAATTAATCTCACGGATTGCCCCCGAGATCACCGCTTGCGCAGTGAACGCCAACCGCAAACCCCCACGACACTACCAAAACAACAAACAGGTGAAGTCTAAAGCGACATCACCACTTAGCCTAGCAGGAGACACAATCACTACAACAGGACCAACATTGATGCACAAGCCCCAAACAACATTTCACTTACCTGTTTATTGGATTAACCAACCAAACATGCCACAGCTGCCCACAACAAACTGACAACAAAACCGTGCCCCACCCACAACGGTGATGTCACTGCTCACTCCTACCACATAGGATCAAGGGGAACAAATCACGTCATAGTCAAACAAACAAATTTACCCACTGTATAAATTTAGCTTGGGACGAGCCCCCATTTGTTACGACCCGGCTCGACTGGTCGCCACAAAAACTGGGGGGACACGGAAAACAGGCAGTGCTTTTAAGCCTATGAAAGGCATTTATTTAACAGAGTCAAGGAAATGGTCTAGGCGTCGGCGTCAGATGGTGACTCAGATGGTGCAATCATGACGGGTCCCTCCACACCAGGAAGTCCGGACCCCCAACCGGGTCTGGTTTGGAATGGAGTCCAGCTCTCGGAGGACGAGCCTGCTACCAGGGGCAAGGAGACTCGTGAATGGAACGGCGCTCCTTAAATACCACCCAGGTGGCCTGATGGAAGCACCTCCCACTTAGAGGACCTTAATTGATAGTTGACAATACAGCACACATACATACAGGACCGCACAGCAGGGCCGTCACAACATAAATATAAATGTATGTTTTTTCATTCCCATCTCTACTGTATCTCAATTCCTTTAACTGCACAAATAAAGGAGAGCCATTTGGGCTGTAGATTGCTGCTGTCCCTCTCAGAATGGAGAGACCTTGGCTGTCTCTATTGAAATCCCGACTCCTCATTGAATTGGATGCCTTGTCCTTACATCGCTCTGTCTACTGCACTGATTGTGTACTAATGACAACATCAGTCCCCATCTGGTGCCCATCATTTGGATTCAGGGCAGGGCTCCTCCCAGCAGATACATCCGATTAGTCCATCTCATCGATTTGTGCTGGCTCGTCATGACTTAGTCAACCCAAGGTGTCTCTTCTATGACATGCTGTCTCCTTGTGATTTAGTTTGCCAACACTCTAAGTGCATTGAGTGTGACAATAAAATCTTTAATCTAATATGCATCCTAAAGAGGGAGATGGTGGAGAATAAAGAGAGAGGGAAGAATAAAGGGGGGGAGTTGATGCTCTCTATGAGCTGAGATGAAATGACAGCAGTTTCTGTGCAGATCATTAATATTGAGGATTCAAATGTTCAAGTTGTGAATGCTGCCCTTTTTTTTCTTGATCCTGACTGATACTTTTGTCACCTCAGGTGTTACACTTGGTGTTAAACGCTTTGTCAAAAAGGCTTCTAAGTTATCAAATTATAAATGTACACTGATACCAGGTGCTTTTTCTTGCTCTTTCTGGAAGCTATCTTGTCGTCTATGGGGAAAAATTGTGATTATTATCCTCTGAAATAGACGTGAAAATGTTTTATCTGTGCTCAAAAGAGGTGAAATCCCATTTTCTCTTCGTATGTAACCCAACCTAATCTGCTTTTGCAGTTTGATAGTGTGAATGGGGTTACACGGCACAACACATGCACAATATTCTCAGTAATTCTAACCGACAAGGATCCCATTGCCCAGGCTTGTGAGAAAGCATCATATTCATGGGTGTGTGAGCTGTATTTCAATGAGCTACACTGTCTGAACAGAGTCTTACATTGACCCCTGATAGGCTACATGGCTCGGTCTGCTGTATGCCAATACTTCCCTGTCTCTCTGTAAACAGACATAGGTTTCGGGAGATGACATATCCTGTAATATGGTGGTATATATTCCAAACTTGTGGTGATACTTTAGAGAAAGCAAATTCAGTGTTTATTTTGCTAAAAGTTACTACTATGTCACTGTGGTCTCACCCCAGAATGAGAAACAGATACATTGGTCCACAGAATCCACCCTAAAAAATAATAACAAGGCAAAAAAATGGCAATTTCTGCAAAAATAACTTTGCAAACATTTTTTTGTGAAATAAAATGGTTATATTCTAACATTAGCCCTTTAAAATAATAACACGCAGATATTTTGCATAACATCAAACAGGCATCATCAATCCCACATCTATGCTTTTGCTTGCAAATTGTAATTCTATGTTTTGCATTAACACTGCACAACCATTGCATTTTTAAGAAAATACTCATAATGAGACAATGCAAAGCTACATGGAGGAGTAATCAGGTTCATGTTCTCACCATATTTGGTCCGAAAGCTGTCAGTCGTGGTTGATTACTAGCAGGCATGATGAACATATAGTAGGGGTTTAAACATTAATATACATTTAGCTAGTTCTGTGGTTAAGGAACCTGTGGTTAAACTCAACTAAAAAAACAAAACATTGATGCAAGTTTTCACCATGTTTTCTACACACTACCTCATCAAGACAACATGTTACAAAAAATTGTTACCATCTTGAACTTTTATCATTACACAACTACTATTTGAATTTATATTCTTTTTTAACAACTTTCATTCAGCCTAAACCTATTAACAGCATCACATACCACCAGATCCCTTCTCTCAAAGTACGACCATTATTTCCTCTCTTTAAAACATGTGTTCTTGGGGGAACTTAAGTTACAAAACTTAAAGACCAAGTAAATTATTTACGGTTTATTGACCACTGCCATGGGTCTTTAATTGACAGGTATTTCCAGGAGAGCATGTTTAAAGCTTCTTGTTCATGTCTGTAATTGCTCATTGCCATGCCTGACCAACTACTGACACCAGAAAAAAGTCGAGCTGAATTCTCATTTTCTTTTAATGAGTCTTTGTTTTCATGTGCTCCTGATGGCAATAGCGCAGTTGCTTTAAGAAAAGGTATGAATCATCCAGTCTCACAGCCGGTCTCCCCATGTCGCCCTGCTGTGACCCTGGCTCTGTGAGTGTGTGGATTAGCCTCGGCGACGGCAGAAAAATCTCAGGCTTGAAGCCAGATATTTGTCATTTTGGCCAGAGTGATTCCAATATATCAAAGTGAGGCTCTTGATGAAGCCAGTTATTCTTTATCAAAAAGGCATTACGCGAACCGTGACTGATACTGAATTGGACGATGAAACCTGAAAGTTAAAAGGTTTTTGGTTGTCTCTTTGTGCATAGTGTGTGCGAATCTGCCCTCTATGTAAGAGACTAAAGAGAGAGAAAAGGGAAAATTCAGGAAGTTTAAAAGACATCATCAGATCACTGATGACACATGATGTTTTCCTCTTCATTAAGCAAACAGAGGATAAAACAAATGCAGCTTATTCTAAAGCAAAGTTCAAACCACCTTTGCACAACTGGAACATGTGGATGGAGCTGAGGGAAAGACTGAGGAGTAATCAATGCGGCCAACTATGAGAGCGACAGCAAGAGACAAAGGGATGAAAAAGAGAAAATGGAAGCAGCTGGGGGTACATGCACTTTAACTAAAACAGGCTTGTTATCGAGCGATTTCTGTTTGTTTGTTTTTTTTATTTTGCATGTGCGTGTGTCGGCTGTGTGAGTGTGTGTGTGTGTGTATGTGAGAGAGACAGAGAAATGGGTCGCAGCGGGAGAGGAATGCAGACATGGCTATAAAATGGGTGCGAAAACAGCCATGTTCACTGACCTCAAAGCTGACCTCTCCACCCTAATAGCTGACAGTGTCTCCCTCTGAGTGCGTGTGTGTTTTTTGTGTGTGTGTGTGTGGACGAAGCAAAAGAAATGCGGGGGAAATGGTTGACACTCAGCAGAGTTTTTGTGATGTTTGTGTGGCCAAACCACTGCCAGCATATCTGGTGATAGCTGGAAGTGAATGGTCCGAGTTTACACAAGAGCAGGAGAACAGGTCAAGAGGATTATCTTAAAATATTAGCTGCCCTCTTACCCTCTCCTCCCTCTTCCTGTCTTCCCGATCCATTTTCTCTTCCCTCCCGCCCTCTTGAAGGCACACAGCACCTGTTGCACTCACATACACAGCGGGACGTTCCAGACATTGAAATGTAAAAACATCTGACTTCCTAGTAAAAAAGCCAAGGTCTCACCTATATGTATGAATTTATCATTATTAATGACTTATTCTGCAAACACTTGTATTATAACAACATTAATTAAATTAATAAATTAGAATTCTACATTCCTGTTTGGTATAATTAACTTTTAAACCTTTTTCAACAAGGCTCTGGCCTCTTACATTATTCCTCTTTATTTTCCAAGGATTGATGTCATTGGAATTTATGGAATTATGCATCAATTATTTTATTTTTTTTAATAAAAAAGAATATATATATATATAATTTTTTTTTCAAGTTCTTAATCTCACACATCTATAGTGCATGTGTACTGTTGTATTGTACATTAGAATAAACGTATTACTACATGTATTATTATTATTATTATTATTATTATTATTATTATTATTATTATTAT
>CAJRST010011112.1:15989265-16132133 GCA_907169785.1 Menidia menidia | reverse complement strand
ATTATTATTATTATTATTATTATTATTATTATTATTATTATTATTATGTGTAACATTAGACCTTACCATGCCAACTGTTCTCCCACGAAATTCTCTCCTCATTTAATGGACTGTTCATATTACAGTTAATTTCGTTGGGAATTCCCCATCAGATCTTATCCCCGCTGCTTTAAAGTTCCCCAAAACCCTCTGGAGGACGTTTGCGTGATTAAATGGACGACAGACATAGTACCTCTGGCCTTTGTGCTGGGTTGAGTCTGCGGAGCGCCACTGCGGGGCGTCTGGGACCCCGAAAGCCCGCTTCCTGCAACAGGCTGCAGCCCTCCCGTCTGCACGGCACCACATCTCAGAGGATTTTCTCACAGACGGATGTGAGAAATAGCCACCCTCCGCCTAAACGTGTGGAATAGATCGTTACCTATCTGGGGATTAAGCTGTTCTAACCAGATCTTAGTTACAATGATCAAATCAAATGGATGATTTTTTTTCTAATTAAAGAAAATCACTATATTGCTTGACTTGACTTTTTCCTGTAGGCTACACCAGTAAAATTGCACGAAATTACTGTGGGTTTATCCCCTATTTAGTATATAAAAGGAGGCATTTTGATCAATAATAATAATAAAAAAAAGGCTGGGTGAGAGAAACTTGAGTCCACTGTCTTCTTTGTCCGTTTGCCTGTAATGAAATAGTGCCCTTATCTGTCGGATCTGTCAGTGCAGAAACTGAAGGCGCTCCCTGTCCGGGCCACTTCTCTCCCCTTCCACCTCTACCTTTTGCTAATTGAATTAACTCAGTTTTGGCTGGGGGGGTGTGGGTGGTGGGGGGGAGGGAGGGGCTTGCCTTTGTTCAAGCGACGCCCATTCAAATCATTTCAAACCAATGGGACTATCCCCCGCTCCGGCGTAACCAAACCCACTCGCTCAGTCTGCGTCTGGAGCTGTCTGCTTCGCTCTCTCCACAGCTCCGCGCGTCCCGGCGTTTTTTCAACCCCCCCCCAAAAAACACACCAGAGAGAGAGAGAGACAGGACAACACGCGCGCACGCACGCACATGGGAGAGCGCCGTCGTTTTGTCACCCCACCAGGCTGCGCGATGGCTCATATATGAAGAGGACACTTTGCGATGCGGACCCCGAGAAGCGTCTCCACGGACAGAAGCGCGTGAGAAAAAACACACAACGCAGTCTGTCCCTTTTCGAGAAAGGACTCCTCCCCAACCTCGACGGGTGACACCTCCAGTTTAATCTCCAACGAGAGAGAGGATGACACTGTTTTTGACGCTGGAAGCGAAAGACCGAGTTTCCCCTTGTCTGTGATCGCTGCCCAACTGCATGGCTTTGAAAAGTTGCCTGCGAAACATGGACATCTGACGTGCGCCTCAAATCGTCATCGGACACATCGAGCGCCTCTCTCTCTCTCTATCTCTCTCTCTCTTCTCTCCATCACGTCTCGGACTGACTTAATCCTCTGCGCTTTTCCGCTCGGACTGGGAATAAGTGTTGAGCGGTTGTCACTGGCTCTGAACGCGCAGGTACAGAGGAGGAACGCCGCGCAGGAGACGCCGGGCGCGTCGTGCGACTATGTGCTGATCTCACTGTTTGTGCATCAGAGGGGAGAAAAAAAATACATCAGCCTGACGCGAACATTCTCAGAGCTGGCACCCTGCGAGAAAATAAAGCTTATGTGATTCATCTGGACCTTCGCATTAAAGAGAAGAGGCAGTGACGCGTCGCGATATATTTTGTAACTTCACGTTTCCATTTGCCCGAAACAAGTGTTCCCGTAAATGGTCACAAACCCGCTTCCCCCCCCCCCTTTCGTGTTTGTTTCGCGTTTCCCCCTGAAAGTGCGCCAGAAAAAAACAAATTCGGCCACATGTGACTAAAGACTCATCACCTGTCCCGGTTTAGAAGCGCCCGCGTAAAGACTCCACCGACTTGACACTGCAGGAGGATATACGTGTCCTGAAGTTTTTCCCCCCGTAGTGATGTTGCAAGTGGAAATGGTCCTCCTCATCTGCCTGGTGCTGCTGATGTGTGTGTTTAGCCAGGACCCCGGCTCCAAAGTAGTGGCCGACCGCTACGCCGTCTTCTGGAACCGGACGAACACCAAGTAAGTGACAGGTTTTTTTTTTTACCGGGGAATATCTGCCTTCAACCCCCTGCGCGATCCACGGGGCTGTTCCGTTTTGCTGGTCCACGTAGGTGTTCAATCTCCGCAGTGAGGGCGTAATGCCAGTATCCATAGGTAGCCTAGACCGATACGAATGATAGGAAAAGGAATACACAAGGTAGTAGGTCTCATTTTCAAGACGTGTTCCGTGGAACTGTAGAATACTCCGTGCGTAATACTAATAAGGCCCGTGTATTAAATTCATGGTCCGGTGTTAAATTGCTTTCCCCTTTTGCCACTTCGGCCTAGATAAATACATTTAGAGCTGTTCAGTGAGACAAAGAAGAAGATATATGAAAAAAGCTACGTGAATGTCTTCTTTTCAATAGTTTTTGCCCTTTCGGTGAACTCAAGCAAACCCCTGAACCCACGAAGTGCACTTTTTAAAACTATTTTCAGTCAGCCTAAACCTCCAAAGCCATCAGTAGTCACATATACGCGCAAAACCCTTCCGTCAAAATACGACCATTATTTAAAAATAGGCTTTAAAACAGGCGTTATTGGGGAAACTTATGTTACAAAACTTAAAGTTTTGCTGTTTGTTTTTCCGTAAAAAAAAAAAAAATCCTTTAGAAACTTGTGAGTGAACGTAGAGCCAGCTTCTGTATAAATCAAATTGATTGTCCTTTCACGCAGTGTGGCAAAGTTATCTTTATAACCTTGAAGTTAAAAGAGAAGGGCTATAGGGAGTGTTTCCTGAATGTAACACAGCAGAATAATTGCCTGGAAATACCTTTGAATTAGATAAGTTGGAGTCCAAGTGAAATATTTTATTTATTTTTCTTTGCCTCCAACTCTGAAAACCTCAAGTTTCTTTCTTATAAAAGTTCAGTTCTTCTTTAAAAGAATAGGATTTAAGATGCCAAATGTTATCACAAGGAAGAGGAGGGGGAAAAAAGAAAAAAAGGTTTCAGAGAGTTCATTTAGAATAGGTGTGGTTATTCTCCAGTTAATTTCAAGCTTTCCCCTCTTTTGTAACAGCGTGGTTATACCTGTTATCAAACTCTGAAGCCAACCATTGTGCTGTTAAAAAAACAAACCAAAAAAATAGTTTCTGGTGACATTTTTCAACGCTTTGGCAAACAAATTCTATCCTTACATTTTTTGTACCAGAAATAATAGACCAAATCAAGTGAAATCCCGAGTCACATGAATGTGCGCGGCTGTGACAGGTTCCAGTCTTTGGAAGTGACCTAGACTTGTACTGTGCAGCTCAAAGTTCAAGTCTCTGTTTTGTTTTTACTGTAGGGATGAGTTCAAAAACTCATTGTCCAAAAGTGCAGATTGAATGTGTAAAAAAGGAGGTGACTTTAGACCGTTTGTATTAATTTACAGGCAAATGGGAGCTCATCGTTACAAAATCCAGCACAAACTTAATGGGAGTCGCGGGAGGACTCTGTTAAAAGAGAGCCACGGCGCAAGTTAACTTCAGCAAAGTTTGACAAAATGTTTCTTCCAACGCGTGCTGCGATCCTCGAGTGACAAACCTCTGTGCTCAGCCATCCTGAGTCCGTTTCAGAGTAAATTGTACATGTTTGTCGAGACAGCGTTTCCTACTGAAAGCCCCTTTTGGAGTTACACTGCACAGCTTTGTCCCGGGCTCATTAAGCCCGAGCCCTGCTTGTGGAGTTTACTGAAATCTTTCACTCAACTGCCAGTGGCACTTAAGTATTTGTTGAATAAAATCCTCGGGAGTGTGCGCGAGGCCATTAATCGCACAGGCTGAATTTGTTACACAACTATTTACATTCAGTTTGAAGTTTGGGAAAACATGATTTATTGCTTGGAACAATTAGTGGTCGGGGTACAAACGGAGCGCTGACTGTAAGCTCTCTGCTGAAGTCAGGGGCAGTGTAGCGGTGTGTGTTGATCCTGGGCTTGATATAGCGTGGACCATGACTGCTGTGGTCCTGGCTCCTCGTCCAGCCAAATGCTGGCTGTTTATTCCTAAGCCTCCGTCCTCAAACACAAATTTAAGTTGCATCTTGACTTCTGCTCTTGATACTTTTAGTAGACTTTGCTTTTTTTTTTTACAGAAAAAGTTTTGACTGGACTTGCTGCTCAGTTAACTTGATACCTTCCAGATGTGCTGACACGTTTTCTCATTTTGAGCAAAGGAAGAAAAAAAAAAAGGTTTATTTAGAAAAAAATTGCAATTTGCAGAGATTTACTGTTAATCTCAGATCTGACTCACTGACAGAAGTGAGGGAAATACCATCACTGAGATCGCTGGGCTTTTTTGCTTTTCTTTGAGCTCCGGTAAAATCTGAGAAATAGATAGTTTCCTGAGCCTCAGCTGTTTCTGAAGCCCATACTTGCCTGGGGAAAGGAAACAGGTTTTCGCATAGGCTGTAGCGCTACCGGTCTCCCTGTTCTACTTGCTTTAAATAGCGTTTGTTAGACTCTCACTTCTGCAGGGGCTGAGGCAGAAAGTTAGAAATGCAACTTAAGAGGAAAAGCAGAGAGGGAGAGGTGGCGAACGCGTCTCATTGATGACTCAGTTAATAAATATCGAGTCCCTTTCCTTTTGCATTACTGTCGAAAACTGGCGTGGCACTGAAACTTGCCTCTGTCTTTGTTCGAGGGCTCGACAGTCACACCGAAAGTGAGGCAGCTTTGAGAATTTAGACCGAGAGCAGCCGAGCACACGTTTGAGCCTAAGGCACAAAGTGCATGTGGCATCAAAATCATCAACTTCATGTAATTTTCAAGGAATGTAAATATCAGGTGATTTAAAGGATGATTAGAATTTTTTTCCTTTGAATTATTCCTGTCCTTTCTCCTGACTCTAGCTTTGGTGTTGTTGGCGTTTGACCACATTCATCTATTTCCCACATAAAAGCTATTTGTCGATGGGCTTCCACTGTATGAAATATATATTTTAAAATTACCCAAGCTGAATAATCCATCAAGTAGGAGCTGTAGTTCGAGTTTGGTTTAGTCATAAATTCTCCTTTGTTTTCAATTTGCTGCACTGGTTGTTTCATCTCACCCCGTAATATGTTATGCTTGCTTACTTAATTGCTTAAATGCACAGAATAGAAATTGTTATGAAGCAAAACTGTATATTGAAACGCTAAGTAAATTAGTTTAGCTGAAAAACGTTGCCACAGCTGCCGCTGTCCGATCAATGTGGCAGTCAGAGCGGGAAACTGAGAAGTCCCCGCAAGAAACCATGCATGGAAGAAGACCACTGGGTGTGTGGTGGACAAACAGACCCATTGCTCAGGCTTCACTTAATACCAGCCGAGTCAAGAATCTTTACTAGGAGCATCTCGGGTGTTGAGCCTTTCGTATATATTTATTTGTTTGTTAATTCATTCTTAGATTGGACTTTTTCCACAGTGGTCTGAATCATAATCGTTGTGTAGATTAATTGGGAGTGGCCGAGGCCAAGTCAGAGTACCATTTGCTCTCACTTCGTTCATTCGGGTTGCGGCTCCAGCTCTCAAGCAGTTTTTCTGGCTTTTTTCCACTGTTGTTTCACAATCGCAGCATGCGACCGGGAACTTGTTAACTGCTTAATTATCCTGAATAGCACCTCTCTCTTCTCTTCCTTTGACGCGTAAAGTCTCTCCTTTGCTTCCAGCCTTTGAGTTTTTTTTTCGGTTGGGACAGAGACACTAACAAAAAACTAACAAAACCGTGAGGGTTTGGCTCGTCCCAAGAGACTTCTCACAGGTTGAAATTACATTGCTGCCCTCTCCTATCAGGCTAGCCATCTCTGCTTGTGAGCATTTATTCTAATAAGGGAGCAGACATGGCTCTAATGATGTCTCAGCTGTAGTTCTGGAGAGACGGCCCTTACTTTCTATTCCCCTCCTCTGCCCTTTCCTCCCCGGCCATTCTCCTGTGTTGCCTCTGAGCTTTTTCTCCCACTACCTGACTCTTTCGCTCCCCTCGTTCCCTTCCCTCCCTCCATCTCTCGCAAAACCGGGCAAAGAAAATGAACGAATACAATTAGACATTTTCAAAGTCCCCACACGGGTGAGGGTGGAGGAAGACGCTCAGAGGTCACGTGCACACGCCCAGAAGTAACCAAGCAGAAAGTTGGCCTGTGAATGACAAAGTAGTGACCGACTCTCCTCGGAATAGAAGATGTCATTAACATAAACAGTCTGATGTGGTTGTGGTCATGCAAATTTTCCAAGGTGATTTGTGTTTTGCTGCACAATATGCAGATCAGCGAGCGTATATTTCCCATAAACGCTGGCGTTTACTGTAGTTTCCCATTTGTATTCTCTATATGCGCGGTAATCGGAGACCTCCCGTCAGTAGTGTCACTGCTATCAGCGTGCTCTAGTTGCACTCATGTCTGCTCGCCTTTGTCTGTGCATGTTTTTGTGTTTGGACGTGTGCATATTTGCTGGGAAAATGAGCCACAAGGACATTTAATCATTGATATTTTCCTTTGGTTTCTCATTTCTGAACACACAACAGTAGTACTTGCACATGTGTGTGTGTAAATACTAAGAACACACATAGAAGCAGGTACAAGTCAGTCTAGACACCAAACTGACAGATAGAGAATTATATGGCACATTCTAACTTTACATACATTTTTAGTCATAAGATTCAGAGAGCCTGTAATTTTTCAAAACAGATGCCTAATACAAAAATGTTTTTTTAACCCAATTTTTCTTGCGCTAACCACATAATATTCATCCAAACTATCTTGGAAGTCAGTTTTTTTCTTGTCTGGTTTTAGTTATCACCTTTAATTATTTTGTGAGTATCGATGAGGTATTTATTCATGATCCTTGCCTTCGTTATTTAAAAACACAAACAAACACAAAAAAAACACGTCTGTGCCATTGGTAGGCACAAGTGCCAACCAAACGCTAAGTGGAAAGGGTCACAAAGAGAATGAGGCAGGGGTTTTAGAAAATTAAACACCGATCTTGATGGAAAACCTACAAACTGTAATGATGGTGTTGTACGACGTAATTCCTTTTATTAGGTTTAAATGACACTGTATTGTCTCACCAGACCTGCAAATGCGCTTTCAGTTTAAATGAGATTTTTTTTTTTCTTCTATTAACTAGAAAATGAGCCCAGCAGGCAGTAGTCAATGCTTAGTCAATGTGCTTGGTGGAGCAGCTGTTATTCAGTGTGCAGTGGAAGAGGGGGAGGACTTTTGGCTGTGACCCTTGTGGAGGTACTATGCGGCGGACAGAAGCAGCCCTGTCGCTAGGGGTGCCTGGTGGTCAGGCCGTAGTCTTGGATATGCTAATCCTGTTGAAGGCAGCCTACAACGAGACAGAAAAGACATTCCACGAGTGTGTGTGTATGTGTGTGTGTGTGAGAGAGAGTGGGAGTATGTGTACATATGAATTTAGATAGTAAAAAAAAAAGTACATTTACAGATGTCACGTTTAGATATTTTTTGACTGTTGGAAAATGCTTATAAAGCATTTTTTGCTCCTATATGTGACTGTAATTACTGTAGACTATTCAATTCTGATTTATTCACTCAGAATTGAGAAAACCTGTACTTGCTCAAGATTAAACAAATATTTCTGAGGCTGACCAAGGTTAACAGTATTAAATTGGCAAAAATCTTAAGAAATCACAGTGAATTCAAATGTTGGCACATCTATTCTTGTGTACACTGACAAACGTGAGTCAAATTTAATGGCAGCTAAATTTCAGTTGCACATGTTTCCCTCGTCTTCCCTGGGAACCACGTATTAATGTTCAGGTTTTTGTTTTCAGACTAATCACACCAAGGTCAGATGGAGTGCTGAAACACTCCTATCAGCTGAGCGATCAGTCTTTAGCCCTCTTTCAGCCCTTGGCACTCAGTCTGTGCTGGGACTTTCTCTATAGCTGCGCTTGGAGACAATAAAGCATTAACTAGCTTATGCAACATGTACATGTAAAAAGCTTGATGGAAGACTCGTAGTCTGGCATGAGACGGACAAAAATAATGACCTTTTTTCTTCTAGTTTGTGATATGTCTCCCATATAATTTGGTTGTGTATTCATGGGCTATTTCGTGCCGTTCGTGCCAACCGAATCACATGATGAAACATTGAAACATGTTTTTCCTAGTCTTTCTTTCAGAAAATCACTAAGAAGTAAGGAAAGATGAACGAATATAATTAATCATTTGAAGACCCCCTAATAGGAATGTTTTTGTAGAAATAAATGATGAATCAGGGTACAATAAGTGTTCATGTTTCAGTCCAGGAATCTTCTATTGTGTATCATAGGTCGGCGTTCATTTCTGAAAATGGCGCTACCATATCCTATTCATCACGTCTACTCTGCTCTGTAAGATGGAGGCTTGGAAACAGCTGTTACATGGCAGACGTACCCCCCCTCACCAGAGAGGGGCGCTACTGAAGAGGTCTGATAGCCTAGCGTGCCCTCCGCTCTCAGCCAAAATCATATGAGGCGTACAGTTGAAGTGTGAGCTGCATACGTTTGCGGATAAAAACCAGCCCCGCTTTGACTGTACTTTGCTATACTCATTTACTGTCAAAGTCACATTGTATTTACAGCAACCAAATGTGCTCCGCATAAAAGGCCAAAACAACTGATGGGTTACTTTTTTTTTTTTTTTTTGTCACCGCTCACTATTTAACTGGAAAATTTGACGTGAACAGTCGAGACAGTTCGGTTTTTGCCAGACACATTTTCCACAGATAATTCCTTTCATGGTAGACTGGCTTCAGACCGTAAGCTGCCGTTTTCCTTATTTAACTTGGGGTGGGGGGGGTTGCGGGGGAGTGACTGGATGTTTTTCTAGCTGGGCAGCAGTGTGGAGAATAGATCCCAGAAGAGAACACATCTCCAGCTTGTGAATAAAGACCTAATTGATGGGTTGTAGCCAGTTGTAAATGACTCATGAGGTAATTCGTCTTCACGGAGAGAGAAGCGTGCACACACACGTACAGTTGTGTTGTGGTCCTTACCCTCAGATTTGATACAATCTATTTGGTTTATTACCAGGCTCCAACACCCAAGAAACACGTCTCAGTCATCATTTTGCTGCCTGTTGTCAGAAATGGTGTTGACACTTTTCCTGTCTGTGTGTGTTGAGTATCCTTGGCCTGGTTCAGTGTCTCATGATTTCACTCAGTGTTTCTGTGTTTGCGTTGGCATGTTCATGACAAAGCTGAAAGAAAATGAGATGAAAATACTAACTGATTGTTGATTTGCGTCCCGTGTTTTCATATACGTTTCTTTTTGTGAACTTCTCACTGTTGTGCCCATCATCCGCAGACCTGTGTACAAACAAACAACCAAGCCGTCAAACAATGTTGTCTTCACCTCTTGTTCAATCCGTGGTTCCAGCTACAGCCGCCAATAACAAGCAAGCAGCATTATTCTGTTTGAAATGACAGTAGAAAAAATACTAGCAGCCAATGAGCACCTCCTCCCCTCACCTCTTACCCCCCCCCCCCCCCAGTGTTGGCTGTGAGACTGAAAGGCGGCCATTGTTCTGCTCTCTCTGTCCACTCCAAATAGCCCGAGCTGAAAGTAATGCATGCGTTTTAAGCTGAAGGAGAGGGGGGGGAAAAAAAGGGAGGGCAAAGGAGAGGAATGAGGGAGAATGGGATGAATGGCGAGGGAGAAAGGCGCGTGCACAGCTGAAGTTGTAGTACGCTTACAGACAGAAAAAAAAGGGAGGAGAGGAGTATAATGCGAGAGCTAGACATGAGGGGAAAGGCATGTAAGAGCCAGGGGTGACAGTGTGTGGAGAAAAAAAAACAGGCATTTTCTCTCATTTCCAAGTAACCTGCTTCCCTTCCCTCCACTCCATCAACTCCCCACCTTACCTCTTGCCTGCCCTTGCCAAGGCTTAAAGATGCATGAAGCTCACTTGCTGTCAATCTCCCTGGTGGTGGCCATGGCTGGTTGGCTGGTTGTGGTTCCTCAGGTGGAGAGACTCTGCATCTCCACCCCGAGGAGATGTTTCCTTAGCGGTCTTGCTTTAGTGACCCTGGGGCTGCTTTCTATAGAGATAGGATTAAGCCCGCAGGTTTAGACCCCTGCTATGTTTCCTCTGACTGTGAAGACCACCACACACACAGAGGGGTTGTGTTTAGGGGCTGCTAGTGTGGAACTAAGTTGAATCTCCGTCCACTCTGGTCTACTGTGGCACATAGTAGGCTGTGGCCTTGAAGCTTAATTTTCCCACTGAAAAGCATGTATCAAAGTTGGAATGCCAGGGTGTGTGCAATGTAGCCGCTTAATGGAGGGTTTCATTCCAGAATGCTCCGCATCTGCTGTTGAGACAAATTGGTAACAAAAAGAGCTTCTATTGTCCTCAGACACACATTACTATCAAAGGCCATAAAACGATTAGTTCCTTTCACTAAAAATGAAGAATGAGATTGATTATGCGTTTCTGTAATTAAAAAAGTAGAAGAAGCAAATGTAATTTTTTTCTAGTCTGTCTCTTAGAATATATTTCTTAAGGCTTGGAGAAGAAATACTATGTATTTAAAAAAAAAATCCATTTCACTTCATTTCAAAACGTCTTGAGTCATATTTCTAAATCAAGTAAATTTCAAAGACTACTCCACTAGCGTGAAAAGCACTTTTTCTTTTTTTCTCCCGCATGCATGGCAGCACATATTTGTATAATGTAAAATCTACTAATCTAAGAAGAATTTATCATTGATAAATCATTTTAAAAAATGTGTAACACTGAATCGACTATACCATCCTCAGCGGGATTTGCTTTTGTGAGCGTTTCGTGCTCGTGGGCGTCTGCGTCTGCACGTCTGCTGCCGTACTTGTGTGTAGTTATTCGTATGTGTGCGTGGGATTGAGTGTGTGCGCGTACGGTTATCCTGAGCTGACCTCCGCTTTAATGAAGCGGCAGAAACACGGATCCACTGCTATGGCACAGCACAGCACTATTTTTGACCCATTTCTCTGAGCCCTCAGAGAGCTGCTTGATAGTTTTCCCATTTTGTGAAGTTGCATTGTGTGTGTATGTGTGTGTGGGTGCGCACGTGCATCTTTGTTTATGTGTGGCGTTTGGTATTCCTCTGTGAAACTGTATGGGATGGGGGTTTTTTTCTACTCTGAAGAGAAAACGATTGATCTCCAGAGCGTGTGATAAATCCCATCTTCACCCTCCTCTCATCTGTGCCCAGCTTTGACTGGCCGGGCTTTACTCTGAACATTATCCCACACAAGCAAAAGAACACACACATAAACATATACAGTACATCACTCTGTTGCTTTGGAAGGGGCAGTTCATTATTTCTTTGGTGAGGTTTAAGTTGCAGGAGATGCAGTATTTATTCTGCTTGTTTATTTTCTTCCTCTAAATCAGTGAGCAGTGAGCTTTGGAGAGCAGCAGCCTTTGAACCGCGTCCTATCCCATGACTGCAGCCCAGGGTATTAACCCAGAGCCACTGAGAGGCTTAAAAAGCCATCAGCTCATTGTCCGGAGACACAAAAACCCCCTTCCTCTAACCCCCCCCAAATCGTACTCTTCTCTTTTCCTCCTTCCCTCTTTTCTTATGAATGCCTTGAGCTGGCCTCTGCTGGCATTCATATTAATCAGTTTTAAGGTTCTAATGAGATAAGTGAGACTTAAGGGGAGTCCCCAAAGTGGCCTAAGCCCTCCTGATAAACAGAGGTGATGAGCGCTGCCTGTAGCTACATCCTCAGGAGTGTGTGTGTTTTTTCGCCATGATGGTCATGCATACAAAAGTCTTTAAAGTCCTTAATCTCTCTGCGGGGCTTTGGAAACCAAAACATCTTTAAACCCGGTCTGCTGAGGGGGAAATCATCACCTGGCCTTGTAAGTCGAGGTGATGACGGATATAGGTTTTGATGATTTCGGTTGGGTTTTAGAAGAATTTGCTCGGTGTACTCATTTAAGTTTTTTTTTTTTTTTTTAATCAGCATTTCCCTCCCTTTTCTTAATCTACACACACATGGCCTTTGCTCCTAATCCTGCCAAGTCTCCCAGTAACACAGGCCAGTCGGTTTGTTCCCACTCTTCCACTCCTTGAGCCATATTTCCTTTTTCTTCTTGTCCTCTTACGCAGGTTCTTCCTGTCTCTGGGATTACAGATCTCTAACTGTTCTTTCCCTGCAGAGATGATCCAGGACGCCCGCTGTTGGAATTAGACTCAGTGTTGTGGCTGCAGAATTTGACTGACACTTGTCCACACCCTATTTTTTAAAATTTCTTCCAGGGTTGTGGCGGTGGTCTGTATTTTTATTTCCTATTGCTTTATCATGTTTACCTCAGCTCCATCTGAACCTGTTTTTTGATTTGAAGTATTAAGAACTTGACAACTTTTAAAAATCTATTCATAATGCAATAGCAACTAAATCTTTTCAAAAAGTAGAACCTTCACATATTTCTCAATCTGTGAAAATCCATTCTTCTTCAGCCGGTGCCGAAAATAATAACTTATTAACTGGAAAGTTCAGTTCAAATTTTCCGGCTTCACAGCAAAACACTTTCCTGGTTAAGGAAAAAAAAAAGAAGGAAAGTTCTCACACATTGGGATTCTCATGTAATGGAGGCTCTGGTTGAATTATTCGAACTACTGGAGTAGCTGTGAGGCGGGACATGTCCCCAGAGAGTTCAGTTTCACCTGCTGTTCTGATCCTCGGGGCTGCTGGACTCCACGACCGGAGACATTCCAGCCAGGATTAGAGCATGCATGTCAAACGGAAGCGCAAATAGGAGCAAGTGAAGTTTTTTTTCTTTTTTTTTTCTAGGAAATGGAGTGACATCTGGCCAGACTATTTATGTGTAAAATTATTTTCCTTCGCTATATAGTTTGTTTTCCTTTGAACTATTTGACAAGGTAAAATGTCATAACATTTAAGATATAAAATATGTTTACTTCCTTTTTTTCATTTTATTTTACCGATATTAAAGAAATTCACAAGAAATAGTGACATAATAATGGAACAATAGTTTAATTTTCACATTCACATATCTGTCTGGAAGTAATGAGAATGTTATGCCTGGCATAACAATTAAGTTCAGTACAAAAATGTCAAGATGAAAATATAATTTTATTTGTTTGTCACCTACGTTCCCGTCCGCTCTACTTGGCTATTTACTGTAAAAAAAAAAAAAAAATCTATGTTGTTGTAATGTTGATATCTATCCGTAAATTTGACTTATGAAAACAATTTTTTCAGCTGTCAAATCTGGTCGATCTGAAAGTGTGTATTCTAGAATTTACAGTGCTAAAAGGAATACAAAACAGAAGAAAACTGCATTTAATCATACCTTTTTTTTCTCCTGAAAATCTTGACAATTTACCAATCTCTAAGTGCTATCTATCATAAGGAACAGAGTTAAGATCTAGCAGTCTAACAGCTTGGAGGGGAATGAGAAGCACCACATTTCTTGTATTAGATTAGCATGCGTGCTTGTCTCTTGTTGGAGTGATGAAATATTTATAACTGCTCGTGATTTCACAGCTACACTTGAAAATTTAGCATGCAGTTACTGAAAATTCAGGTTTAGGTAGATATGTCTAGATTTGGGAAAAAAAAACAATGAAATGGATAATTGCTGACAAGTTTTGCTATTTTATTCCTCTAAACTTACATATTTTACAATAATTTCCACTGTTTTAATGCTTCAACGTTGTGTATAAAATGATTGATTAGTCGTGGTTTCATAGAGTTTCACGGTAACAGCCAGTTGTCAGACCCTTAAAGGTGTTGGACTCGTCAATCTACAAGTGACAGAGCTTGCAGCTGCTTTAATAATGCAGTGTAGCCAGAGTTTTTTTTTTTTTTTTAATGCCCCTCTGTGCTTTTCTGGGATGTAAAGAGCTGTGTGTACATTTATCCCAGGTCACATTTTGTCCTCTGTCATACATTACCTTCAGAGCCTTCCTGCCTGTATCACTGTTAAGAGGAACATGGCACGAAGATGGTTGAATTATTCACACTCATAATCGGCCTTTATGTCCTGCTGCCAAGGCTGGCCCCACTGTTATTCTAGTGCATAATTGATAGTGCTCAGAAGTGGAAAAGTTAGAATAGCAGAAGTAATGTGAAGCGAAAGTGTAGTCGGGCAGCACAGGGGGGGGGTGAGCGGGGGATTGGTGGGTAAGTTAGGAGGATAGAGGGATGGAGGTTGGCTCCAATAGGAGTTTTTACACTGGGCTTGTGTTAGCCTTTACGGGGCTTTGGCCCCGCTAGCGTGAGGATCGCGTGTGTAGGCCAGCCAGACGGGTCGAGAGGAGGAGGAGGGGGGGGGAACTGGGGGGGAGGGGGGGGGGGGATGAGAGGGGGATGAAAGGAGGTGGGAAGGAGAAGAGATGGGGATCCAGAGTAACAAGGCCTGACGCTGAGCTGACCCAGAATGTCGTCTTTTTCTCTGCTAAAACTATTCAGGGGCTCCACAGCGGGCGAATATATATTTGAAATGGAATCGAATTGAATTTACTAACTGACCAAAAAAGTTAACTTTTGTTGAATCGTTGAGGAATAAAACAGTGAATCTGTGCAGCTTATTTATACCACTAGGTTTTGGATCTTTGTATTTGCCCTTTCCAAAATGTTTTTTTTTTTTTTTTTTTTTTACCATCTGCCTGTTTAGGCAGGTTAGACAGGTACTGGTGTCACATTAAATCATGATGATCAATAAACAGGAACCCCAGAGAAGAACAGGGATTGGCTCGATCTCAGTAGTAAAGAGAGCCAAACCGTTGAGAAATTAAGATACTTTTTTAGAGATTAGTCTTTAAATATCACATTCAAATGGAATAAAAGAAACAATTTGCCACTCAATATCTGAGAATTTACAATTTTCAAATACTTTTTTTCACATGATTTATGTGGCTCTGTTTTTGATGTGTGATATTTTTGGTCCTTGTGACTTTATTCATCTCTCAGATTTCCTTATTTACAAGGAATTATTCTTGGGAAGGCTGAGGATGTCTCAGGTGAAGGTGTTAACACCTCGCCAGGTGTACTCTATTTAACACCTCTCTAACCCCTAACAAAGCCGTGCTAACTGCTGCCTAGCTCTGCCTTTTGTGTTCCATAACAAAGCCCTTTAGCTTCTAATAACACCGCTGCACTGCCAGTGTTAAGAGAAACCTGAGATAAGGTCCACATCACAGAGCTGGTGGGAACTGTTTAATCCGCCTCTCGAAACCAAACCAACACACAACAGGCAAGGATCATGTTTGGCAAAGTGGCCCGCTTTGATGAAAGGATCGGATGGTGTGAGTAGGAGGAATGACGATGACGGAAAATAGAAAAGGCGACTGAATGCCGGTAGTCTGTTCCAGAGCTATGAAAGAGAACATCTGGAGGATAATACAGGGAGTTGTGTAGGGTGTGCTCTAATACACGCTCATACAGATATACTCGAGTACGTGTACACTAAAAAGATCACTGCAGTGTCACATGTTGCCATGTGACAAATTTTTCTATTGTTTTTCACAATAGTTACTTGATAAATTCAGTTCAGTTGAAGAGCAGTTCATTAAAAGGAAATCACAAAATTAACTGAAATAGCACTCTTGGACCAAACATTTAAAATAAAATAAAAACACAGAAAAACATGTTTTAAAAAGTATTTATGTGTATATATACATTTTTTTTCTTTTTATATGCACATATATTTTTATGTTAGAAAGTGTCTAACAGCAGAGTCACTACAATGTAGTCATAAAGTCGTTTAAAGTTAAACATGAACAGAGATACATCACAGAAACTCATAAAACCCAATTTATGAGTGCACTTAAGGCCCATACACCTACTGGAGCCATTCCATAAAGATGCAGACAGAGATTGCAACAAACACTTCCCAATTACACACATTTTAAAGGTAATATATCTCAGTCGATAGGTCATAGCGGGAGGTTAATCTCTGACTTTCTAGTTATTACCAGGTCAGAAACTACTTTTTTTTTTAAAAACGACGTATTTACAAGATAAGTATTAAAAAAAAAAAGTTTTCTTAAATGTGCTGAGGCAGTCTCACAAAATGTCTCAATATTTCATAAAAACAAAAAAAATTGCACAGTGCAGAAATCTTTTTTGTTGTCGCCATATTTTTTGCTGCAATTTTAGGACTAATCCAATAAAGAAAATAATTTTATATGAAAAGAAATGTACTACTACTTAGAGGTCCATCCAGTAAAAGCTGCAGCCTCCTGTTAAATACTGTAAGATTATTCTGCAGTGGGGTGTTTTATGCAAACAGTCCTTTGTGTAGCTGAGATCTAATGCTTATTTATTTCCAGGCTCAGTGTGCCAGGGATGCTTCTGGCACTGGCAGGTATGGATTATGCCCCTTTTTTTTTGTCAAACTGTGAAGTTAATTGAGGGAATCGTCCTCCCACAGTGGACTGGGAGTATCTCAGGTGTGCATGCAGATTTGGTTTACAAAGCCCAGCTCTTTCACTTTTAATTTGAGTCGACAATTTCTGACTCCAATCTGATGAGACTGCATCTAATTAATAATTTCTCTGTGACCTTTTCCTCACTCACTCCTCATCAGTGCCCCAGCCCCTATCAACACTAATGTAATGGCAATAATATGATATAATGGATTATTACTGTGTCACTAATTCGATTGTACAGCAGTTAGTGTTACCATTCCCTCTGCCGTTATTTGTCATTGATGGTGGTATGCTACCAAATCATATTGTGTTATTAGTTTATATTTGTTTAGGAATTTACATATGGGAATTATCCAGAGTTACTGAGCTAACTAAGCCTTTTTTGGGGTATTTTCCTTCAAAATAATACACACAATGGGATAATAATAATAATACACATCTGTAAATATAAGAACTAGTCATGTCTACTTTTACTCTATGGCTAATTGATTGGTTGTAAGGTCATATTCATGTGCTTATTTTGTCACAGACTGTGATATATGAGAATGAATAAAAAGCCTATTGGTTGACTACTGAAGTAGCCATTACCTGTCACAGCCTTTATTTGTCACAGCCTTTAAACCACCTCTATAGAATATGAGTTGATTAAATCTCTTTATTTTTCTTGCTATTTATGCTCTCAAAAACATGACGTGTGCAATTGCATTGTATTTTTCTTTTATTGTCTGTTGTGCAAATGTTTTACTTTCACATATCTGGACATGGGATAATTCCTTGCCTTCTGGCTTTGTTTTCTCTTCATCTCTGTTGGTCTTTGAATGGTGAATTCTCTCAGCTCAGTAATGATTTTATAGCGAGCTGTTTTATGCCGGGGTCCAAATCAACAGCCCGGGGAAGATTTAGTATGCCAGAGTTTTTATGTAGTGGGGATTAATTGGAAAGTCAAGAGGACGAGTTTCAGAGTAGCAGAGATCACCTATATCTGTCTAGATATCTATATATCTAAATATCTCTATCTAGATATCTATACATGTATAAATGTATATATACATATATAGAGGAGGTAACTTTTCTTTCGCATTCCATGATTCCCTCTCTTACGAATGCTCTGTGACCAGGACGATGTTTTTCCATCAGGTCACATTGTCCCTGTTCAGAACAGCTGCCTTTGGTCCTGCATGACATGCTCGGAGTTAACCGCAGCCTCGGCTCGGCTCTAGGGCCGAGTCGTCTGTGTGCTCGGTGATATGTCTGCGGGGCTCTGTTTCTTCATTTGGTGCCACATTTCATGTGTATCGCCAAGCCTCCTCTCACGCTTGCCTGGCCTTGTATCATTGATGGGGTTTTGTGTGGAGGGTGTGGTGAAGAGTAGGGTGTGCGCGCGTGTGTGTGTGTGTGTGCGGAGGGAAGGGGAGGGGGGGGGGGTATAACCGTGGTCAGATAAGTGGCTGATGTCTGGCTCAGACTGCTGATGTAGACTGGGCTAACATCGTGGGCCCACAAAAGAGTATCTCTGGGTAATTCGTGGCACGCGATGCTTCGAGCTCCACACGCACGAAATGCTGCTAGTGTTTTATGCATGCCCTTTGGACAGTCACAAACACGCACACTTTTCACATTTAGCGATAAAGAAAACTATCATTATTTTCTTGTGGGAGCTGTCTGTGTATTGGATTCTCTAACTGCATGTGTATGCATGTGCATTACAGTTTGCGGCTCAGTGCTTTTCCGCCCAACCTTGGTAGCAATACAGTTATTGACAAGGAAAGGTGAGGTTACTGCAGACAAAGAGGCCAGAATGTGCTGACCAGAGCAGCCAGTGACAAAAGCAGTGAGGGGTGTGGGCTGAGAGGAGATCTACCAGAATTGGCCTGGGTCAAATAAACCAGCTTGGGTTGCTGACCAACACTCTTCTGTTTAAATTAAACCGTTCAGTTCTATGTCCCATTTAATTTTCTCCTCGCTCTTTTAGAGGGTTATCTGCCTTTTGAGCAATTCCTGTCTGCCATCACAGACCCCTCAAAGCTCAAAAGTATAAAGTATCAAAATGTGTACCAGGTCAACTCCAAACATAACTCCAACATAGTACATCAGTACATCAGGTCCGAGTATTAATGCCTCAGTTGTCAGTTTGTCTTAGCATCTTTCATTCATTTCCACTCTCTTGATTATTCTATACAACCTGCATGCCTGCTGTCCTTTCTTGCTGCCTCCCCCTCAGTGTGGAAAGAAACCTAATGCAAAAAGGTGAGAAAGTTAAGAGATTGAGAATGCATTTACAATACCCCTCTTGACTTGTTCCTCCTCCTCATTGGGCTGACTCATAATGAGAGGCCGAGTATGTGATGTGTTGTTTCTGAGTCATATTGCTTGTTTTATGGTCACTGAGAAAGAATAGCACAACGCTCACCATTGTCACCCTTTACCTGCGTGTGGGTATGTGCACTTAAGGGGTCATCAGAATTATGCAGACTCAATCTGCTGTCCTTTTCTGCTTTAACCTTCTCTCTGTCCAGAAAGAAAAAATAAATTACATGGATGGACACCACTTCTCCGTCTCTGTCTCTTTAGGTGTCTTTTTCTCTGACTTCTACCAGTCTATTTGATCGCATTGAGCGTTTATGCAGGGCAGCACTGAGAGCTGTCATGCCCAATGTGGAGCTCCCATGCTGGGCTTGCTGTTTCCTCGAGTTCCCTTCTCTTATGACAAATGACCTGTGTCTCCAGATCAGACACTGCGAGCTGCTGTGGGGGCGGGGTTAGGGAGGGTTTAATGGTGTAAGGTGCTGAGTTATTTGAACTGAATTGAAAAAAAGGAATTCTAGTAGAGGGCATTAGGGGAAAATGACGAAACATAGAGCGACAGAAGAAGTCATTTCTGTGAGAACCAGACATCACTCAATATCCAGGACTTTAATTCACTCATAATTACTTTGTCTTAAGAATTTCTGTGTTTTTATTTCTTTTAAATTAATTGTATAACCCTTGCAAGCTTCATGACTTGAACATATAATAAATCTTGGCAAATGTGTATCCAGGAAACCTCCAGATCCACCCCAAACTATATGTAGTACATGCAAATATACATAGTGCACAATAAAACTCCTGAAAACGCAGCCCTTAGAGAATATTCCCAGTGGCTCGAATGTTCTATTGAAATAAAGGTCTTTGGAAATGCGAACCCCATTACAGACCCAGCTCAAGAAAAAATAACTTCAAAATTGACGTAGTAGTAATGCTGAGCAATTTTGGTCTATTAGAATAGCCGCTGATTGTAGACACCATTATTTCTTTGCATTACCGAGTAAATGGCCTCTGATTCACAGGATATCACAGAACAGGGTAGCCCTAGGGGGTCTGTGTGACTAACAGTTCCCTTTTTGTTCACACCAAGGTTTTCATCAGTCCTTCAAGACTTCCATTTTTTTAAACAAAAAATGCCTAATGCATCCCACATGCTCCAGTTTTGCCTCATTGCTGCCCTTATTCATTCATTTTTAGATTCATCCACACACGTCACAGTTTACATTTGCATGCACCCTCAAACTCACAAACAAAAATGTACAGGGTTGTGAGAGCAAACACCTTCCCCCTTTACTTCTTAATGGCTTCATCTTCCCCAGTCAGTCATTCAGTCTTAGATCCTGCTGATTCAGGCTGCTGTCACAGCAGCTTTAGCACTGATGGCTACACCATCCAGACACCATGCAAAACCATCTAGACATTACTGTGTGTGGGATGGACGCGCGTCTGACTATGCTAATTTACTCTATTCTCAACTAAAATGTAGTATTTGTACTATGTTATGCAGGAAGACCTCACCTTGCAGTTGAGAGAGATAGTGCTGTTAAAGAGAGGTTACAGATACAACAGCCAGTGTTTACAGATGAGTGCTCTTCATATTGCTGCTGCTCATTCACTGTGATTTAATCGGGATAAAGTGGTGGCTTTTCTGACATATGCTCCATTACAGCCATTTAATGACGAAAAACCTAGAGATTTAATAAAAGAAATAACCGTTTAAATCTAATTCACCTCCAAAAAGCTGTTAATTACATTCTTATCTATCTATATATCTATATCTATCTCTCTCTCTCTCTATATATATATATATATATATATATATATATATGTGTGTGTGTGTATTTAAAAAACCCCCCATCATTTTATGAATGAATTCGTTCATGGCGGGTTTATTTATTTAGTTTTCTTTGGTGTTTGGGGAGACATTGACATGCATAATTTAAAGATTTCCCCATTTTACAGTGGATGACTTTTCAGGTACTGGAATGAGTTTGTGGTACTACTGCCTTCTGTGGAAAATGGTTTTACAACACCATTTGCAAATTGCCCCCCAAAAAATCACAGTGAATGACATCCAAGCAGCTTAACGTTGCCATGGAAAATCATTAATATTGGGCCATTTAAAACATTTAAACCATTTTACATGGAAAATCTTGCGATACATTCAAGATTATTCAATAAAGCCCACCCCTGCCTTTGTATTGCCAGTCTTTTCAGATAATCCTGACCAACTTAACAGTGATTGTGCTGAGGGGGGCACACCATCTGTTGTAGGACTCCTTGTCCTTTCTTGTCTCTTGAGTAGTTCTTTATGACTTTATATTTCGGGTCATTGTTTGCAAAATTAACTGGGGCTGATGAGATGCCTCCTAAGAGTCACTGTATGATGGATGAGTGTTCGAACCCTTTCCTCAGAGATGTGCACTTGTGCGTTTACATGTTTGAGGCAGCATTTTGCATGTGTTTACATGTGTTCATTTTAAATCACGTCAAATGACGTTTGATAAGTGTGTGAGCACCACTTGGAGTTCTTAGTTCCCGCTGTGTCTTGAGGAAAAAGGGGCGGTTTCTTCCATAGAAACCATCTGTTGGCTGGCACTTGACAACACACAACCCTCCTGTATACACATAAACACAAACATAAGCCCACGCACACTTTCCCCATCTATTGTGCATCCACAGATTTGACATTTTTCACCTTCATCTTCTCACGTTCCTTTTTCTTACACCTCTCCTGACCTGTTTTTCCTCCCTTTACCCATGATTTATCTTTACCACCCTTCCAGTTTTACTTTTATTCCCACCCTCTTTTTCTTCTTCTTTATTGCCCTCCTGCTTTTTCCTAGTACCATCCTTCTCTCTGTGTGTCCTTTATCGTTAACTCTTGTCTTTCCTCCCTCTTAAATATGTCCACCCTACTCTCCTGAGTGCTGAAGTGAAAGGTTGTCACTAAAGAGATGCTCACCGTATCATGGTGGGTGTAATCATCTTTGAAAAAGGACAAACTAATGCATCCACAGGTAACGCCGGTGGCTGTGTGCATATTTGCCATCATCCAAGTGACAAAAGACGCCACAGTGGCACACTTTGTTTCACCCAGCACTCACCAAGGTCCCAGACACTGAAACCAGACTGTTTGCTTTTGTGCGCATATGAGTCTGTCGGACAGTTCGTGATGAGCAGGGGACAGATGATCCCAGAAATGTGTTTTAATCTTATTTTCAATTAACCAAAGCTGAATTTAATTCCTGCATGTAAAATTATTCCTGTATGTAAAAAAAAGGAAGTCAGCGCTGTAATGGTGCCCCTGCCCTGTTTTGGTGTCAGTATTAGATGTAATTTTCTTTGTTTGTGTGTGGCATATCTGTTTCAAGCTGCCTCATGAGGTTCTGCTCTCTCTGGCCATGCTGAAGGTCAGAGATGACACCGTGGGAGAGGCGTCAGTCATCGCTGCCACCCCTCCGTCTCCCCCTCTCTCCATCTTTCCCTCTCTCCATCTTTCCTTTCATGTATTCTCATCTCTCTCTTGTGTGGCTCTTGGTATGTGGACTTTATTAAATTTTCCTCCGGGTGGGTGACGGAGAAGAGAGCTGGGGATCAGGGAAGTCATCCCCTCTTTCCTGCTTTCATCTATCTCTCTTCTTTCATTCCCACAGGGGGACTCTGGTTGTTGGGTTCTTGCGGTGAAAAGGTAGCCCGGGAACCTCTGCCCTCTTTGGGCACATTGCTCCACGACAGCTCCCTGATTCCATCTGGAGGTCAGAGAGTGAAAAAGAGGGAAAAGAGAGTTTGCTCTCTCCTTTCACATATTACACACCCTGCAGTCTCCTTAAGGCCTTAAGCAAAAAAGAAACCATGGAGTTCTGCTCTTCTCATCAACGCTCATCTATCAACAGAAATGAAAAGAAAAGTGCTTTTCAAATTGGACAAACTCGGCCTAGACTAAACTTTCAAATTCAGGTAGCGGGCTATTTGCTTAGCCACACCTGATAAAACATATGAATGTGTTTGTGTTCAAATTTATGGGGCACCTCAGGCCTTTTGAATAATAACCAGGTCAACCCAATTGGGGAGGCTTAATGATGGAATGCATGAGATTTAGACAGTTCACGTGCACATGCATTTTCTTTTCCCCAACATGTGTTTTTATTTTAGACTACAAGTCTTCTTCAGACTCTTTTCAATTTCATGGGGTGTTTCAAAACTTTCCTCATCAGTGCTTTTTTGTTTTCCACTGTTGACATATCTTTCTAGAGCCAGTTGACTTTGTACGCTTCCTCGACTGACCTTTAACAAAAGCTGAGTAGGTGTTAAATGCTGATGCAAAAATACTGGACCACCAATTAGTTTGAAACAAAACTTCATCTATGGGCTTAACAGCAATACATTTTTGCAAATATTCAATTATGTGGGGATAAGAGAGATAGATAAAGATGTTAGGTTGATGTTACTTGTTTACTGATGAGAGTTGTAATTTAATGATTATGACACTACTGACAAACTACTTAGTACTAAGAGCTGGTCAGATAAAGTTCACTTCTTATTTTATACTCAAGAAACACAATAGAGACGATTTATTTTGTATCAAAACTGCATTTAAAAAAAACAGAAAAATAGCTAAATTACATGTTAATCTTTTGTTTTTGTATAATTCTATGAAAATGATGAAGATTCATGATGGTAAATTATGTTCTCCCTCCCCATTAGCTATGTGAATTAAACCATCCCGAAACTAACCTTACCTCGCTCTCCAGAATGATGGCATACACAACAGCTAATTTGAAAGGATAAGTAGATGTTAGTCTTTGCATTTAGACTTTTCTGCCACTCTTTTGTGTAATGCATTTTTTGTGCAACAGATTGTAAGCAAGACCCGAGCAATTCAAGTACCACAGAGGTCATGGCCAAGAGCAAACATCCATCCCAATGGGGAAAAACTGTGTCATGACAGGTATTGTGATTGCTGCTAGTGGGCAATTTGTTCAAAATCTCCCCCAAAGCATTTTGACAGACAAATGATTGCATTTCTTTTTTCTCTAAACTTAGAAGCCAACAGGGCGGGATTGATAATTTGTGTTAACAAGAGGGATGCCAACCTCTTTTCATCCATCCTCAAATTGTGCCCTTCTCCACTTTCACACATCACCCCGCTGATTACACCTGACAGTTTCTTCTTCTCGTCGTGGAGATGACAAAGTGTTAGTGCTGTGGTCCCAGAGTCTCATCTCTCACCCGAGGATGGCCCAGATCACAGTAGGAGCTGATATGAGACCAGGGAGGAGATCTGTCACAACTCCCCTTTGTTCCTGGAACTCATATTTCAGCGGCTGGATGGGCACGTGTGTGGCATCTCTTAGTGGTAAATGTGATTTATCCACTAAGCCGTTGCTTAGTTGCTGTAGTGGTGGCCAACATCACTATAGGAGCCGCCAGCATTACAATTAACTCTGATTTATCTTCGAGCTCCACTGTTAAACTCTGAATCAGCAGTGATTATAATGATGTTGCTTTTGGATGAACTGGAGCTCGAGTTTTTTTATACTTTGAAAAGTTGATCGAGGAAAACCTTTTGTGCTCACGTTTGTGCAGGAAAGGATAATCAATTCTATTTTTCCAGTATGTGTCACACGAAGACAACTTCTCAAAAATCCTCACATCCTCACGTGTAAGACTTCCCACAGAATTTTGCGAGTGATATTTAAGTTTTTTCCTCCTAACAAAAAAATAGCTCTGTTTTACACCAAGACACATTATGACCATAATGGAAAAAATGGTTTTGAACAAAATAATCTTCCATTTTATTCTGCCCAACTAGTTCTTGTCGTTCTGTGCTATAGCGGGAGGAACAGCTCAGGCACATAATTTAACACAGCACTAGGCTACTGTAAGTCATTGTAAGCAGTACCGACACACATTCAGCAGTACAGTATTAAATGGGATTAGGATGATTCAGTGTAGAAAGGAGGCACTGGAGATGACAGCTTGAGCCACACGTCTCACAAGGTGTTATTTGATATGGCTCCACCGTGGAGCAAAAATAAATTCAATCATCCTTTCAGCCCTTTTTTCATTTATTTATATATTTATATGTTGCATTTGTCCATCTGCCACACTCCCTTCTATTTATGATAGTTAGAATTGGTTTAAACGATCTAAACTAATTTATTTTAATGTGGCAGCAATCAGAAAAACCACCATCTTGTGAGAAAATGTGCACATTTCAGCTTTGTAATTAACATTAGAGGAGGGGAGGCGAATGTAAGGAGTGCTCATACGTGCTTATTTCAGTTTCTTTAAAGCCTGCTGAGACTTGTACGTTCAACAGGTTTGCCAAAAATAGTAGAATGTGATTTTCACCTGGATGCCAGTTTCAGTCAAGGTGCTTCATATACAGCTACTGTCAAACTGCACACAGGTGTTTTATTTTCAGCATGTATGTCCAACATTTTGAAAGGTTAAATAGTAAGTAAACTATCCACTTTTCCAAGTTTAGAAGTTTTCTGGGAAAGACTTCATATTGAATCGTTGAAATACATATTCACACAAGCACCCTCGTCTTACCTCACTTCACTCCACATTTTGTTAGTTTTAAGCTAAATGTTTAAAGGTTTGAATATTGAAAGGTTTTTTTTTAGAGTGGTGCGAATATTATTTTGTTTAAAAATTTTTTTCCAAATTGTGGAATTTAAAAAAATCTTTAATAATAATCCTAACAGATTTATATGGAAATTAACTCTTATTGCTCCATAAGCTTTACAGAGTCTCTCACAATACACACTAACAAACAAACACAAACACACACGTACACACAAGAACAAATTGTGCCCATGTGCATCAATAAAATTATTTAGATTTTGTGACTATTTCACAGTTCACCATGATACTAGGTTGTAAGACATGATATCAGGTTAGGTCCCCAGTGTAAAGCCACAGCATTCTTTGAGCTCTAATGTTCTATTGCATTTGATTCCCACACATGCATGCGTGCATTTTCACACTTCTACCATATCAACTCATATTTCCACTGCATGGTATATCACGGAGAGCAGAGGTCTCCAAGGGTCTGGCTTTCTGTTAATACCCTCATAAAGACTCACGATCGTGGAAGATTGTGTTTATGTATATCTGTATGGGGCGCCTGCATGGTCTGACAGGGTTGTGTTTTAATTCCAAATGGATGTGTGAGGACTGGCAGCATAAAGCGTACGTCCGTAGAGGCAGTGTGTAAAATGGTTATTGTAGCGTAATCAGCGTGGTGACCTGAGCCAGAGTTGATATTAAGGAGTTTGACCTATTCTTGTGGCAGGAGATCAGGGGTGCCCTTAGTTCCCCTTGGTTTTATGTTAGGATTGTTGCAGCCCGCATTGTGTTTCACAGGCCAACACAAAACATAAATATATATATATGTTTATAAAAGGGTTGGAATTTTTTATTTTGTAAAATTCAAAGGATAGTGAGGACTAAAAGGGAAGAAATGCACAGACCGACTCTGTGTTGGCAAGCCACTGTCCTCTGACTTAACGACACAATGCAAACTGTTTTTTATTTGCATTTGGGAGTTGTGCCCAGTCATACCTTCTACATGCTCGAGGGAAGTAACAGCGTACGCAGTTACAAGGAAAGCAACAGTCTCACTTGACCTTTTCTCTGCACTTCTCCAATTAATTTGCTCAGTCACATATGCTTTCATAACTTTTACTCTTATTTCGTACTCTCACCTCTTAAACCCTTCTAGTAGAGTTAAATGCACGTCTATTCTTACAACATCCATTCCTTCCTTGTATTTAGCCCCTGAAGAGGGCATCTAAAGCACAGAACCCCAGGTAGGGAGTCCCTTATTGTGGTTGTGACTACTAATAGGGTTTTTCATTAAGTACCTACTTAACCATACTCGACTCTGCTTCCCTCACACGACTTGGTTTAGGCAGGCGTTTGTTGTTGCTGCATTTTTTAAATAGGCAGAGTTCATGTGAAGGAGTTGTTTCCACGACTCATTTAGTCATATGACTCCCTGGCCAATCAGCAGCCGGCATTCTACTGTTGGCCTGACTCAGCCTGCTTGGAAACCAGGGCGAGTAAGTGTGAAAATTCTAACTGTTAGGAAGCGTCAACCCCTAATGAAATTCAAACCAAAAAAATGGCTTGAGAAGAGCTGAGCTGCACTGAGTAGGTACAAGTGGAAAACCCCCTGTGGGTGAGCTCCCAGGGATATGTAAGCTCTAGAGACCCTGTAGTTTTAGTAAAAGGTCTTTTTTCACACATGATATGAAAAAGGTAAGCTGGGTAATAGATTTGAAAACGTGCAAAGGATAGATAGAAAATGAAGATTGAAATTAGTGGGGTTTTACAGTACATATTTTTGGGCATTGTTGTGTTCTAAATTTTGTTTAAAATCTCCCTCACTGGAGTGGAAAATGAACCCCAGCATGTATTCACGCAACCCCTCCTAAATGTACATCTTTGCCCCAGATTTGTAAAAAAAAAGAAAAAAAGAAAAAAGAGAACTGGTGATTACATTGGTTTTAAAAGCCCTTTGTCAGCCTATGCTTGTGCTATGGTGATGACCCAGACTTGAAACAGAACCTGGATAATCCGGCCCTTTACTCAGGCTAGAATGGCTTATGCGGGCTATCGAACAGAGGTGTCTGTCCACAGGCAAATCAATTTGTTAACAAATTAATTCACTGACAATTATATTCGTGCTTGCACACGGGCACGAAAACAACTAGAAATGCAAATCAAGAGTTACGTTCTTTGTTCACTTTCACTGAAATAAAGCTCTAACCATATAAATGTAAGTTTCCAATTTTTGTCCCTTTGTGTATTCGTGCTGTCAGTGGTTCACTGAGTGCCTTTTAGCAGCTTAACATATGAAGCCTAAAATCTCTTCTTCTTTAGTACGCAACATGATTGAAAGGTCTTAGTTGTGATGGACATCATCTCAATAGGTAGCAGTCGACCCCTTTCTCCATTTTTCTGCTGTGACTGTAGTGGTTATTGAGCTTAACTCTTGAGTGAACAAGAAGATTTTTTTAGTACGATTGGTTATGGCTAATTTCCATTTGGTAAATTATTTTAAACGTTATATTTTGTTGACTCTTTTTTAAAAGCACATTGGAATGTCCCTATGCTGCATATAACAGTGTTATGTCTGACACATTAGATCAGAGGTTAAATATTTGAAGAAATACTCCTGAAGCATTTTATATGCAAGCTGTGTTTGCAAAAAAGAACAGATCGAATTATTTTACAGCGCTGTTTTCTTTAAAATATGGCCCTGCTTTGTGTGTGTCTCACAGTGTTATTGAGCTTGCTTATATTGCAGGTCGGTTACATCTTTCATTTTCATCTGACCAGAGTAGCAATATACTGCATGATAATTGTTCAGTACTTAATATGCTACATCAATCAAGACTAATTATGACACTGGTCTAGCACCCAGCTTTGTTTCAGCAAATGAGACAGAGTGAATGAGAGAGAGGGAGGCAGATGGAAACAAAGACAGTGAAATGCTTCGTAAGCAGAGTAGATTGGAAATACAAAATACGACTAATTTGTGCTACCACTTTTTCTCTAATTCTTTAATCATCAGAGGAATTGCTAATCAAATTTTCATCTCGTCTTTTATATTTTTTTGACATACTGTTCTTTCACTAAAATGCAAATTGGCACTAAATTGACCGCATTTTGAAAATTAATTGACCACTAAGCTAGAAGGCCAATTAGGTTTAGGCCAACAATACTAAAAATGCACAGCACAGATATTAAGATTGGTTTAAATGGTGATTCAGCTTTGAGAATAATTCCTATCACTGCTGCATTAAATGACTTTCATGATTGATAACCTCAAGAAATCATTTTAATGGGTTTAGGTTAGACTGCTGGAGCACCTCTTGTTATACCGCATTACTGTTAGATTCTGAGATGTGCTAAGCTATCAAAATATTATTTCTCCTGTTAATGAAACTTTGAACTGCACTCTCATGGGTGTTACCAATTGCCAATTAAACGTTTCTCCACACAAACCCTTTAAAACTTCTTGACTACAGTAGGTGACCCCTGATCGTTGCTAAGTGCATGAGATTGGGGCCCTCTGGCTTGTGAGTCTTTTTAATGGACTCTGAGACAGTCCGTTTCTATTGTGTGCCGAGAACAACCCTGCTGAATGCAGCAAATTAATCACATTTGGACTTGGATTGGCTGCTGCTTTTCAATATGAGCCCCCTTACTAAGGTGCAGCTAGAAGGACTAAAGGGGGCAGACAAGCACAAAATGGAGGGCTGAAAGAAGGATGTGGTTAACTCTAATTTGACTCTCGGCTAAATGAGGAACAAGGCTGTCATTTTGTATTCTTGCATGGCCTCTTTTTGCACCCCTGCTGGCATTCCTGCTGCACTTGTAGTAGTAGGTCTGCTAGTCTTTGTGTCTCATGAGTGCATGTGGCAGACACAGAGCACACTAGATTTAGTTGAAGGTCTGCCTGTATATATGTATATATTTTTTACACATGCTTACTGTCATTCAGGTGTAAGAGGAAAGTGTCTGTTTGTTACTACTAGTAGTAATACATTACTATATAGTAATGCATTGTGAAGAGGAGAAAATAGCAGAATCCCTCAGAGAAAGCCCTTGGCTCAGTGTGGCCTCTGCTCAGTATGCATCCCCAGTGTTAGGATGATATTGGGGGCAGAAGAAGGCCATTGTTCCTTTGGGGTCTTCCTCTTTATTTGAAAAGAGCGGTGGATAGAAGAGTGGAAGAGAAGAAGACAAGAGACAGAAAGAGGGTCAGGGTGGGGGGCTGACCCGTGACCCACCCCGACCTACAGACACCCGCCACAACTACGGCTTTTGTTTGAGGACGGAGCTCCCTGTGACCTGTTCCGTGTAAAATCGAACCCCAAGAACTCTCTCCTTCCCCTCAGACTCACTCGAATGTGACAAGGTCAGGGTTCAAACACTGTCAGGGGCCTGGGGCAGTCAAAAAAGAGCAGGGAGGCACCATATTGCATATGCATATATGAGTGAATGTGCATGTGGCTTTATATGTCCCTGCCTGGAGATTTATTTTTCTTGTGAGTTTGAACTAAAAATCAACATACATGTAATGTATATTTTGATGTGTTTGGACTCTAAATGTTTGAATCATTCAGTAAGGTTGGCATTAATCATCATTTCTACATTGCTTCATTGCTTTTATACCTGTGTGTGTAGTGGTTTAGGCTCTATATTATTGTAGCTGCTCATTAGGATTTGCCCTTTGATTTCAGCATACAAAAATGACAAAATGTTGTTGAGAAGTGTTGAAATTTGCATTTTTATGATCTCACTGCGCAGAGATATCAGTTGTTACTTTATGTCAAATGATCAGGAACACTCATTCACACACCATCTCCCCTCCTTATTTCTTAATCCCATTTTATTTAGTCTTTCATCAAGCATATAATAGTTTATGTTCATTCGAGAGCCCCTATACCCCTGAAAAAAAATCACAGGAGCCTGACTGTTTCCATGTGGTGGATTTTATTACTGGTTTCCTGCCGCACTAATGTGGATTTTATCAACTCAGCATGTGTGTATTGATGTTTGAGAGAAAAGTAACAATTCCCTACCATTTAGAAATGTTTCAACCTAACTCTATAACACAGTTTTAGCAACATGCTATTGTACACACACAGACATTAGTCCAGTGTAGCACATAAACACGCCTCCTCCTTCAAAAACGCACACTCCCCACATTCTCACTACAGAATATTATTCTTTTGGGATTAAATAAATCACAAGATCACGTACTCCGGCCGTGAAACCCTTGGCACAGCATGCAGCAATATAAATGAATTTCATAGACCTGGCCACTGACTAGAAAACATATATTACCATTTTCCTCCATATTTTCAGCTTGTCAAATGAAGGGGGGTTGACGGGATATACGGCTAGTAAAACTTTTTGACTGATGTTTGCTGCTTGGAGTGAAGCGTTTAAAGAAAGTAAGTGGGTAGGAGACCAGAGCGGAGAGTGAGAAGAGCTAAATGTGGAAAACATGAGGATGTTGGCAGTAAAGCGGGCAAGCGAGCTACGGGGGGATCAAGAGAGGAATGGTTTGACATGGCTCTGTCAAACCAGTGTAATTACTAAACACCCCAAATTACACACCCTCATTTAGTTGTACCCTATCATTTACCACTATCCACATTTTTTTGCTCCTCCTATCTATCCTGCTCATTCCAGCTTTCTTACGTCCTTTTTTCCCCCCCGTCAATCTAGCTTTTTCTTATTTTTTTCTTATTCATGTCTCCATTTCTACTCCTGTGGTTTCTCTGAGCCTTTCAGTTTTGAATTGCATGCTTGCCAGTGATCTGGGTATAACAACATTGATATGAGCAGGGGATTCACATTTTATGTCTTCCAAAAAGTAAATGCATGAAAAATCAAACCAACAAATTATCCTGGATGTATACAGAAAACCTGCCACTGTTCCGTTAATTGCGTTGTAAAGCTGCGTGATCATCATTTGCTCCGAACGTTACCAGGAATTACATAAACAAAGGCTTGGGCGGGGGTCTTGAATAGCAACGAACCAACCACATCTGTCTTTCCAAAATACACAAAGGAGTGATGCTGTCTCCACATGTTAAATTGAAATTCACTGTGGGTGTGAGGGTGTGTTTTGTGAGAACATTTATTTACATTAGTCCCCTGACAGCGAGTGAACATCAATTCCAACGTCTCAGCCTCTCGCATTTCCATCGGCAAAATGTTGGCGAGCATATGTTTAAAAATCGGCAGCTTGACGCAGGGTTAGAGTACCTTCTGTGTACATTTGTGGTTTTACAAGTGTGCAAGATCTAGAGTGGTAATGCTTATGTTGTGTATGTGCTTGCATATTTTTGAGTGTCTCACTGTATATGCGGTGAGGGATGGAGTATTAATCCACTTTGATTGTCCTGTTCTGATTACAGCCCGGTGAGTTTGCTTGGATTGGCGCTTAAAGTTGTGCAGGCAGACTCTAGAGAGGTTTGCAAAGCCTCTGCCACAGACTAAATACCAGACTAAAATGCCTATATCCAGTGTCTCCCTGTCTCACCCACAACACACTTGTAGTTTTCTTGTCTGGCTTACAGTGTGAACCTTTTCGATAGAGTTGAAATCGCTCACCGTGCAGCTTCAGTGTCTTATAATGTTTGGGAAGGAATGAAGCACTTAGAGACAAATCATGTCCAATGTTTTGTGATTGTTTGCACAACTTTAAACCTTACGGATAGATCTGGTTGTCTGTTTTTCCAGTGCCATATCTCTGCTGTGGCAGCACACTGATGATGTCATAAACCTGCTCCAGCCCACCTAGATCATGGCTGACATTTTCACAGCTGACAGGACTTCGAATAGGGCAAGCACCTCACGTCAATGGAAGGATTTCATCACTGCCTTTGCAAGCCATAACTCCCAAACACGTGCACACAGCCTACCACATGCTCACAAATGGTAGACTTGAGCAAGAGTCATTGCATGTCTTAAGAGTGTGCTGTTTCCAACGGGGACATTTGAGGTTTCAGGGCAATATAGCGTGTGCTCAGTCGGTCTCTGTGGTGATAATCACTAGGTGTGGCCACTGATTTATAATCCCATCAACGGCTACGGAAACCATCAGCAGAGAGATGTAGATGAGCGTAGAGGTAACGAGATGAGAAACGACAAGAGCAACAAAGAAGAGAATAGATCAATAGAAGAGAGTGGTATCCATTTGGATAATGGACAGTGAATCGTAAGTGAACAGGGTCAGAAGCAGTTTCATTATCCACTTCACCCTGATCTCCGTCTTGAGGCTCTGGTCATTTGTCTATGTGCCTGCATGCAGTTTCTAGTGTAGGTGTGTGTGAGCCTCTAGTACACACTAGTTGGTATAGACAGGTTGTGAGTCAGCCCCATTACCTCACCCATCAGCTCCTTTTCCTCATGTAGCAATGTTAAGTGACCAAGACCTGATGGAGAGGGATATACTGATTAGACAGTCAATGTGAGCAGCTGACACACCTTTAAAAAGTGCATTACGTTGACATATATGGACTGTTTGCAGAATAGAAATGTACGTGTCTAATTTGATTATCCATATTTAACATACACTTACAGCAAAAGGAAAACCCTCATAGAATTTCTGAGTCACTGTCTTTCTTTTTATTTTCTGCATGCTTGCAGGTTTTTCAACTGTACACCGGTGTGTGCATGTGTCTTGAAGATACAGGTCAAGTTTCCATGTCACCTCTGCCACCTTCATTTCACTCCAGCATGCACTGCTACACAGTTCCTCCCTTTGCAGTAAAAGCTTTGAAGTGCATTTGCATTGACTGGCTGTGAGACTTCTCCTTCCCTTTCATCTGCCTATGACTCTACTTACCTTTTTGTCTCCCTATTTGTCTTCTGAGCATGTCCTCTTTTTTTCAGTTGATTCATTCACTGCCGCCTTTCTTTACTTTATGCCTCTGAGCTGAAAATGGACTTAAATGGGTGAGGTCATGGAGACCTGTCAACACTGTTATCATATGACTGCTACCGGCTGCTACCAGCTGAGGATGCACTTCCAATCGCAACTCTGTGTTTCACGTTCTCAAGGGAATCACGAGCGCAGAAGAAAATGAATGAGAAATGAATTTGTTCTAAAGAGGAACACGCTGAAAGACAGACATACAGAGGGATATGAAGCGTAACAGTCAGCTGCCCTGTGCCGATTAATTGGGGAAATAAACAAAAACGGAGGCCTCAAACTAATTAAATCCAACCTGATCCGTGATCTGCCCCTCAGATAACTGCTGTCTGGGTATGTGTGTGGTCACAGTTTTTTTCTTGTCAGTGCGGCTTTTCAACACATGCTGAGACATCAGAGAGATCATGTGAGAAGGTGTTGATTTGATCCAACACCAACACCCCTAGTACACACATACAAAGTCATAAGTACTCTGAGGGAATGGGATTTCCCCTTTAGCCCAAAGGAATGTGGTGGATGATTTTCAGCCGTGGATCGTATCTCTACTGAATCATATACCATGCAGGTAAAACAGACACGAGCATGATATATATATATATCGTATATGCCAGCATTTTCCATACGTTGTTTGCAAGTAGCCCACATTGTTAAGACATTGATGAAATGTATTTAGTAAATGTGTATTTTGTTCTAATACCAGACATGTGAAGTTGTCAAAGAAGTGAAAAATAAAGAGTCAACCAAAGCATGCAAACATTGTTGAAAAGTTATGCCAAGGTTATTTGATTTACATTTGGCGGTGTGCAGGAATGTGCAGCCTTTCAGTATTTCTCTTTTTGAAGTCTACAATAACAGCTTCCAGTTCCTGAATGGCTAACTTTTTTAAGCTTCAGACTTGATGTTTCATGCATCTTTGTCAGCCAGAGTTTTATTCATAATGAAGGCTCACATATCGTTGCAGGAATTTCTTTGGAATTTATGCATTCTATATTTCAGTTGAAGATGTTTTCGGTGCAGTTCTCTTCAATACAGAGTGCTGAGGTAAATCTTTGTGCTGGGTAATGTAGGCATTTCTCTGACAGCAGCGTGTGTACCATCTTTTTAACTTGACTGTAACTTGTCAATTTATGGGCTGAAACAGGAATTGCTGGATTTGTTTTAGTCTTTTTCTCTCGCCCTGCTTCATCAGACATAGTGCCATGTTCGTTCTAACAACCAGTGGTAAGAAAGTCTGACAGTTTGGTGTCAAGTTGTGGGTTTGATTGCATCTCTTTGTGGGTTTTATGCCGAGGTCGGTAAAATGTCAGACCCAGATTGTGAATTGCATGAAAAAGTAGCCTGCAGGTATTTAGACAAACTACCCTTTCCTAATGGTTTTGCACAACATGTGACTGGAATGACTCCTGGTAAGAAGCTAAAACTCTTTATATCACCTTTGGGTTTGCATTCAGCCGCCTTAGGCTACAGTTGTTTACACAGAGACCGTGTGGGCTGATGGCAAACAGCATGTGATGTTGGTCTGCACAGTATGGATGAGGTGGATCTGCTTTTTAATGTCTCTCTGTCTTTTAAAGATTCCACACACACAGTGTCTCTGTCTAGATGGTTATAAATGGTGTGTATGGTGCCTGCAAGCTGTCATTAGGAAGCCATTAGAAGCATTGAGGGGAAGGACGAAACAAAACTGAACAGGACAAGGGAGGAAACATGCAAGTGAGATCATCTTGGATCAGCCACACTACATCCTCCCCCTTTCCTCCTTTATCCTCCCACCCAGTGGCAGCATCAAGGTGCTCGGCTAATGGCCAGCACACCTCCCCAACTGCCCCAGGCCCTTGGCGCTGCTGTCAGATAGAAAAATACACACAGGAGGGGCTGTGGGTGACCAGACTTGGGGGGAGACTGATGAGGAAAGATATCTGGCAAAGGACTTGGATAGTGGAGAGGAAGAAAGAGGGATGCACAATGAATATATCTTATTTTATATTTTTGATTTCTTAAGTCCCATTTGTGTGGAAGAACATTTAAAAAAAAAAAAAGAAATATCAATGATCTGATCTGATTTCTTTTTCTCTTCTTCACGTCCGTCATTTTTCTGTTTCATGCAGGAGAAATTGAGGAATAATCTGTCCTATCTGGCTCTTTTACCTCCAAGTTCATCTCTTTTCTGGCTCCTTTGTCCTGTGTTTTTCTCTTAGTTCAAGTGAGAAATGTAGTTGTGAGAAATCTAGTAATAAGTTAATAAACTGATGAAGTCTGCCAGGGTGAAATCGAGACCAGGGAAACAGGGAGAGGGATGGAGAGGAGTAAATAAAAGCTTGTGAATAGCTGCTTGAAGCGTGGACACATGGTCTCCAAGCAACCAGGGCCAGCTATGTAGTTTTTTTCTCCATTTGATTTCCTGTAAAAGACTCAAAAGAGGAAAAAACACTTTGATAAGGAAACCGGCACAGAGTTTTTTTTTTCTGTAGATCAGCAAAGGGATAGCAAAAGAGAAACTGTGTATGTTTGAGATTGAAAGTGGATCATTTACAGAAAAGTGATCATAAAAGGGGGAAAAAGAGCAAGAAAAAAAGTTATTAAAAAGTTTACCGAAACCAAGACAAACCATGCTGTGACAGAGGAGTTTGACCTGTGTTTGGATGATGTGAGAGTTCAGACCGAGCAAAGAAATGTGGACCTGGCAGTTAACCAGAACAGACATCTTGGAATGAAGGAGTGATGAGAAAATGGTGGAGGTAGAATGAGATCAAGACACACAAGCTGGTGATCTTTGTGTGATCTAGTAACAGTTCTCTAGACAATTTCAGGCACTTATAAGACCTGCACAAAGAAACAAGTGGGAGATGTCAAAGTGGGGGAAGAAGTTGTAAAAAGTTAAGCATGAGGAAAGGCAGAATAGATTTTAGAAGTGAGAGTAGAGGAAGAAGCAGTAGAAATGTATTTAAAGTTGGCTTTAAATTCCTTATCCATCTAAAAAACTATAATGTGCAAGCCATACCACTCAATAGATTGAAAAATCACAGCAAAATGCATTAATAAGTGTTGTCATCCAAAAACAACCACGTTCAATCTGTTATGAGCTAAAGAGATTTTTCTTTCCATGTTAACAAAGCCACAGAAGGTCCAGAAAGGGAAATAAGAATAAATGTTGTGTGCACATGTGCCTTTGCGGTTTGGCTAAAGTTGTATTCTTTTGCATGTGAACTGTATGCTGTGTGTTTTGGCATTTGTTACTATAGCAGCCTCTGCAGCACAAACTGTGAGTAAGAGAACTCATCTGGGACATCACGAGCTAAGAGATCAGAGAAAAACCATCTGTATATATGAGTAGGCTTATGTTTAATCACTCTGGTGTTTAAGAGTTCATCTCATCTAGCACCAGGGAATTGTGCAGATATGTGGAAAACTATTTCCTGGAGGAACGACAGATGATAGGGCCAGAAATGTACAGTAAACAGCAGTTAATCAACACAAAGGGTGGCTTTCGGAAGAATTACAGAGTTAAAAGTTCCACGGCAAATATGGTTCACCATAAATAGCACTTATAAATGGCACTCAAATCATCACTTAACAAAACCATGTCATACAGTATGTTGATTAAGGTGATGAGTGTAGTTGGAGTGGTACAGACATAGACAGGAAGTCAGGGAATGGGATCAAAGGGGTTGAGATTAGATCATATCTCAAAATTGACTTGGTGGTGCCACCCTTGACTTAAGATAATTACCATATCTAGCTCCAGATGGATGGAGAGAGATAAGCAGTTTAACAGATGGATTTGAGGAGCCAAATGATGGACAGTTCATGGTCTGTATGTGTGATTTTTGATCTGTTAGTTACAGTAATGCTCATAAAAAAAGAGATGAAAAGTATGAGATTGTTCTGTTTTTATTTTGAATTTATACTCACAGAGATAGTTTGATTGCAAGATAAATCCCAAAGGTTTGTTAAATGATTTTCTGCCTTAGGAACAGGGCAAGTTTTTCTACACACTGATTACCGATTGGACTGGTGATCTTTCATGGCTGACTCACTGGCAGTTCTTAATTCAAACACATTCTGTACATTCAGGGTGTTACGACGCATGCCGTTAGACTAGCGTCTGCCGTAAAAAACACACAGGTGCGCAAGTGAAAATGAGAGCCATGCACATTCCTGTCTAATCCTCATTGTGCAAACCCATATACATATTTACTGTAAACAGCCTCGTGCCAATCACCCTGTCCTCCTCCCTCAGTCTGACTCTGAGAGACAGCATGTTGCCTCGGGCCAGTTTCTTAGTTTGTGTTTATGCTAATATCTACAGCCAGGGATCATGCACAAAGGTCTTCCTAGTAATTTCAAAAAACAAAACCATACAGAAAAATCTAATCTTTTTCATTGTGGACTAGAATAATTCTTGTAATAACGCTTGTATTACAATAGGATGATTTCATAACCTAAGCAGGGACATGAAAGGACTTAGATCCTGAAGAGTGCCACTGATACCTACACACTGCGATTCTTGCTGACAGTAGGTCATCTAATCAGTGGCCCCCAGGATATGAACACCTATCTACCTGTTCCGCCATGCAACAAGGTATCAACCTGTCTAGTAGCTGGCCTTCCAGTTCCATTGTGTGTATTTGGCTTTGTTCGAGATGTCGGTGTGCAGTCTTGGAATTGCGAGACAGTTTTCTGACAGGCAGTCCTAGCATGCTGGAGGGCATTGCAAAGAAGGCATCTATTGTTCCACCAGATGTGTACAGAGGAGTGAGTGGAAAAGAAAAAAGGAAGGGTAGAGAAAATAGGAACACTATGAACAAGCTGCATGACAATTTTGACACATTTGTCTGTGATGCACGTGGCTCTTCAGACATTAGAGTGGCGGTTGATCCGGCATAATAATGCATCATGACGGATCTACACGGGGCCCAGTAGTGCCTGGGGGCTGCTCTCACTGGAGCCGAAAGATGGGAGGGGTAACATCCTCCGGCTGTGAGGCTGGGAGAGCCAAAATGGGAAGAGGACACTTGGAGCATTTGTTTATTTATTTCCCCCCATATGCTGTATCCTCTGCAATGCTACAGTGAGTCAGCTCAATGAGGCATAAGGTGAATGCACCATCAACTCTGCAGATTTCTGGACATTTTGCAGTCCTTACAAAAAACGTTTTTTTGTAGAGAAAGTTGACATTTGGAGGTTTGTTTACTGGAACAAAGCATCTTACCAGTATGCTTTGCAGTGTATATTTTTTCACACCGAGTACATGTGCAACAGTGAAAAAAGACAAAGAAAAAAATGTATCTGACAACCTCATAACACGTAATTATTCTGGATACAAACATAAGCCAAATTTTCGGAAACAAAGGAACACTGTCACAGCCAATGCGTGTGCACGATACGTGCATCTGCGAGATTGTTTCTCGTCACCACAAGTTCATGCAAGCTCTGTTTTGCTTTCTAAGCCCTTAGCACTTGGCCCCAAAAGAGAGTGTCTTCTTGTGCGCACAACTTCAGAAACTGCAACATTGCCACCTCATTAACAAATGTCCTTCGTTGTGTTTGTTTACACCATATGGAGAGTTTGGAGCCAGAAGGGTAAAAGAAGGTTTTGACTCGTTTTACATCTCATATAGGTTTGACCTTGCCAAAATCTTACATCTTATTTCTTTTGGTAGGTTTTCTGAGAAGACATTAGCATGACAAAGAGCATTGTGATTTTTATTTTCCTCTATATTTTCCATCCCATTAAATCTTTACACATAAAAATTTAAGAAACAAATGAAAAGACTAAAACAAACTTGTGTAAAGGTTTTAGTTTCATAACTTCATCAATGCATGTTTATTTGCACTGTGTGGACTTTAATCATGTCTTTATCTTTGCTTCACTATTTGATTACAAATTATTTCTCATGGGTCCGAAATGAACCTATTTTGTATTAATTTGCTTTACCATTACCCTCCACTTTTGTTTTTTCTCTCAGAAAGAGATATGCAAAATGTATGTTAACAATACATAGAAAAATACCATTACATGTTAAAACATTTCTTCATTGTTGTAGAGTTTATGGCTTTGCCAAAATACCTGTTACAAAAGCTCTAATGAGCTAATAAAAATGGAGACATTTGCTTCATGGGAACCTTTTATGTATAATTATTTGCTATTCCTTACCATAGTTGTCTATCCCCACTGTGATGCATTAATCGAGTGCAGATTAATCTTAAAAAAAGCCAGTATGAACAATTTAATGAGCAGCTGTTGACTACTGTGTGACTCTTGTGCTCTATATTATTCATACAGACTTTATTGCAACCAAAACTTCTTGCTGAATGTGAAGCAATAATGCCCAATTTGTTTTTCCTGTGAAAAGACCAATGTTTCATTTTCTCTAGAGATATTAAGTTCTGGTTATGAAGTTAAGCAATCTCCGTTTGTAATGATAAAACTTCCCACATAGTCAGCATCTCAAAGGCCTGAACATTCCGAGCGTGCTTCTTAAACTGCACAGAGCCTCTTCAGATTCACTTCCAATAGGGTTGTGGCAAGACTAAATGAATTCCCAATGCCTAATTCAAATTCAATTCAGGCCAATCATTCACCTATGTGGTTGTGGGCACCTGTTTGAAAAGAAAGCCTCTTGGGGAAAAAAGCAAGAAAGAAATGATGAGATTTGTTGTCCAGTTTATTCAAAAGTGCATCTAGGTTTGCTTGCTACATTAAAGTGTGAGCCTGATTGTGTACCTATGTGCATCTAATGAAAGGTAATTTTACGTAGAAATCAGTGCAATATGGCGTCTCATTTCAGAACACTACTCCCCCACTGTGTGGGGGAGTGACTTTCTGACTCTAAACGCTTACCGAATAAATGTCTCCGGGCTTCTATCTAGCTATCTAATTATTCCTTTTTTCATTAAATGGGTAAATCAGATTCTAATTAGCTGGGCTGTCATTCACTGGTCAGGGAGTTGGCTATGGTGTATTGGTAGGTATTACTCTGAGGGTGTGTTTGTGTGTGTCTAATACCGTATGCTCTCCTCTCTGTCCCGAGGGCGAGGTAGAGGTCTTTGGTAATTACTTTTGTTGCACCAAGAAAGAATGCTGGTAGCGAGCAGACAAGCAACCTACGAGAACCAGTGAGGTGTTAGACCTTTGATTAAAGCTTTATTAGACATTTAAAAAATAGGGAAGTTGAGAAGGAAACATCCCCGACAACACATTTAAAAGAATGACCTTTTTCTTCGGAAAAGCAACCAGACTTAAGATGTACAGATCACAATCAGGGAGAAGTTTGAGGTGAAGTACTTCAATTAGCCCATTTCTGGTTGCCTGTGAATACAGTGTTTTGCATTCTTTGTTTATGTTTAAGAGGCCTTGAGGGACAATCAAAGTAAATAAATCAGAAAAGAGGGTTGTGCAACATTAGCCATGGCTCCTCCATCTAATTGGCTCCCATTTTCTTGCTTGTCATTTCCTTCCTGAAGCAGGCCCCCCTTACTGCTCTTAGCCTGAATGTCACAAAGAACGGGTACATCGTTTATCAGGCACTGGCAATTAAAAATGTTGAGTTGCACACAATTGTCTCCAAAACTCTACTTGGAAGTCTACTTCCAAGCCCGATTGGGTGTTGCAATGCCTTTCCTCTTTTCAATGTAATGTATTTATGTATAACACATCAGAAATTGCTTTCTTTACCAGATAAGATAAACACCAACTCATAAAGAATTTAAGCCAAACACAACTAAACAAGACGGACAAAGTCTTTATTACTAAACCTGAATTTCATTGTCCCTTCTTGCTGATTTGGATTCCCATTCTTACCAGTGAGGCTTTGCTTTGGGGACCTGGAAAAATTTGTTGAGAATTTGCAGGAATTTTTGCAGTTGTGTTCTGTGTTTAGGTTTTAATTGCAATGTAGAGAGAAATAAAGAGAGTGTCTGCATATAAATGTTATCCTGTCTTTTGCAAAGAGACACAGAAACTGAAAGAAGTGGTGGGAACTTGGATTTAATCTAATTAAAGTTTTACTGAGACAATTTGCCTGTTTATCTATTTTTTTTTATCCTCAAATGTCTACTACGGAAAGATTAAACAAACCCTTCTCAGATGTATCTGTGCCTTTAAATTGGTGCTTTTGCTGGGAACATTTAAATCTAGCTCCATTCCTCTACTATATTTTTTATTTGTAAAAGAGCAACCATGCTGTTGTATACTCTCACACACTGGCACTTAAGAACACCTACACCCAGCACACAAGCATGTGTAATGTGTGCTTGACATGGGGACATTGTACTTGTGTAAATCTGCTTTACAAGCCAGTGCAAGTTGGTATTTCATTTCAAGCTTCCAAGACAGAAAGGACTTAATTAAAATGAAAGAGTTCTGTAAGTTTACCACGGTGACTTTGAAAGGCTGCTTTAGAAAACAAGGGGATGTGACACTGGGTAAATAGTTAATGGCTTAGATTTAAAGCTGTTAGCTTTCATTCCGGCCAGTAACATTCATGGCTGAAAGGGAAGCCAGAAGTGCCAGTGACTGCACTTTCTGAAATGTGCAGTTTAGACTGGCAACGAAAGCTGGTATCCCATTTCAGCCCTCCACCCATGTGAACATGACCAACATTACAGGAGACGTACCTGACGGACATTAAACCACTTAGTTATTTATGGCTAATTTGGTGAATATTTACATAGCTCATTTTTTAGATGATATCAAGGGTGATCCTAAATTAAGAGTGGCAAACCTTTCAGTGTAAGGCCAGCATCCAGTGGACAGCCACAGCTCAGAGATGGGGACTTTGAAGTAACAACTTTTCTTTCAAACAAAGATGCGTTTTAATCCGCTTTTGTTCTTAAAAGCAGATTCGTCTGACATGTTTGGTCATGATCCGTCCCTTCATTGGCACTACTTGATAAAGAACTGGGCAGGTGAATCATTGCAAATGAAGACGGAACAAACGTCTCGCTTCCGAACTGGTTTTTCAAGTTTTCGAGGTGTTCCGGGATGTGCGATGTGTAGTCATATGTTCATTTACACTGACATCATTCTAATAAGGGCGGTTATGTAGCAGCATATTTTTCCATTTTCAGTTTGCAGAAAATGGTGGTGATCCAAATGAGAGTTTCTCCACTGCCTCAGTGTGGCTTTCTTTCTCTCACTTCAGTGGGGGCGTTCTGATTGTCCCACAGTTCTCACAACATCTGAAGTCTGTTCAAATGCGCTCTGCTTTTTTGTCAGTTAAACTTCAAAACAAACATAATACCTTTGGTTTATGCTCGTTATTTTAAAATAAAAATTCACATTTGCACATACACAAATTCTCGAGTTGGTTCAGACCTCATGAGCGCGCATAAGTCATGAACACACAATATGGCACGTCAGTCACGGTTAATATTTGTCATCCATTTTTCACGGCCAGTTAGATGAAACAGAATGCTGGTCTTACTGAAAACCCCAGAATCGCAGGCTTTAGATGTCGAGCTCAGCATAGCAGATTAGCCCGCATGTCTGTACTATCATGTACAAGTATGCATGATACCGGGAATCCACACCAGGCATTCACTGTCTGTTTTGTCCACACGTGTGTGTGAGCGTGTGTGTGTGTGTGCGTGTGTATGTATGATGCTATTTAGAACACTGTAGAGTACAGTGAAGTTACATCAGTTCTGGACTCTCACATCAATCACGGCAGATTACCTGACACCTTTCCAGCCCACATTGCTCTGCTCCCTGCCTGTAGGCCCCGACTGATAGGTGGGTGCTAGAAAAACAACACACACACACACACACACACACACATACTCATTGGATAGCAAACAGAAAACAAGGTCTCTGTCTCCCGCACACATATAAAAAAGGAGCAACTATTTGTCCTCCTCCCTTGCCCATTTTCTTTTCTGTCTTTATTTTTTTTCTTACCAAACTCAATATTTTTTCTCTGCCCCCTCACTGGTTTAGTCTGTTTTGATGTATACATTTCTTTTGTGTTTATGTGTGTGTGTGGGATGGTGTGTGTAAATGGGAAGCTATGTGATCTGGGCCGGTTGTGTATGAATTTCTCTGATTGTGGTCTCCATCAGTAGTGGCTCAGTGCCCAGTGGTGCTTAGCGGAATGATGAGTAGATCTCCGACGATAGGAGCTGCAGATTACAGCCTGCACAGGACTTCCGACCAACTGAGCCCTGAAGCAATGCCCAGCTGGGCATGAAAGACTGATGCATAAGTGGGAGACATTCAAGATAGCATGCTTGGTCTCAAAAATACTCGAGTATAAATTCACACTATGATATAGATGTCAAGCATAATCATCCAGTTGACCAGCTCACAGAAAAGTTGTTCTCGAATTCGCTGGTGGACGTTTCTTTGCTTCTCTAGCCTGGAAAATATTTTGCCCATGTGTTGTATTTTTTCTTCTTGGGACGCAACAATTGAGACAAAAGAAAACAGGCTAACTTGAACATATTTAAGACTATACTCAGATTAAATCAGTAGTGAAGACTGTCTTCAATCATGATGCATTTGCAAACCTTTTAAAAGATTGTTTTTTGTTTTTTACATCAGTCCAGAAGAGAAAAAAATCAACACCTAAAAAAACGCTAATCTATAGAGAGCTCTATTTGTATTTTTTTCTTACATTCTTGTTAAAAAAAGGAACGGTCAGGCATCCATTTAAATCCAGTCTGTATCATAGTTCATTTAAATGTAGCAAATTTCCAGATGGCTAACAGATGGTGTAAACTCTTAAATCATACAGTTTCATTGATAGTTTTTACTTATTTTGAGCAACAGAGCACACACAGAAACATACCTATAGAGAGCAAAAGTTAGGTCTGACTTTGTTCACGAGACCAGTAATATCAACCTATGGGACTAGTCAAACTCTGCAGACCACACAGGGTGAGGATCTGTGTCAGCACTGTGCTCCTTTGTCTGTTTGTGCTATTTTTTTTTTTAGACTACACCCTGTCTTTGCTTGATTAATGGCGTGTGAAGGGATTATGCTGATTCAGTTCATAACTGGGGCATGGTGACACAGTCATTATGCAGGTGAGTGTGAGGGTGTGTTGTATGTCTGTGTGAGTCCTTGCGTAGCTATTTGCCTCACACAGACAGGTGAATAAAGACGGTGGAGTGGTGCGAGCGTCATGGCCCTTTTGTCCTCCCTTCCAAAGGCAACCCTGGCGGAGAGCTCTCACTAATCCCCCTCTGTAGTCTTATCTAAACTACACCTGAAAGCAAAGGAAAGGTGAAAAGATGAGAGGTGAGGAGGTTGAAGAGGGAGCAGAGAAAAGAAAAAGAGTCACTGTGTGAGGTTTCATAAATTAAGGATGTGAATGGCAAAATTTAGGGGGAGTAAAGTGACAGGATGACAATGACCAGACATTAAAGTGTGACATGAACATTGACACAAAACAAAGCACGGGTGATTTTGTCACTATCTGCACAGAGTCCTCACCACCACAGTGGGCAAAGGCACATTTTTTACGAATATGGGTCAGGCGTTGAGTTGTTAGCGAGGTGTGCAAACAGAGCTGGGTAAACATTTCCAGACTTCTTTCCAAAACCAGTTAAGCAAAACAGTCTCTTTTATTTAAAGGGTGTCAAGATTTGTGACAAGCCTAACACGAGAGAAGATGTAGTAAGGACATCTTGGAAATAATGGATGTTTCCACCATGATCCAAATGAGTATGTAGGGCCTCTACGGTGCTTTCTGTTGTGTTGATAACCTCCTGTGATGGACATAACAAGCTAATAGATTACCACGTTGTGCTCCTGAAACTGCTAAAGCCTACGGAGCAGCGGAGAATTGACAGAACGGTAGAAAAGCGAGATTAGATGGATGATTCAGACCGTTGTGCCTGAAACACCCATACAGGATATGTGTCTGCTCCTTCACCTTTCTCTGCTTCCGCCAACCTCAAGTTCTTCCATTTACCCCCGTGTGTGTATATCTATTTGCTCAAAGAACAATGCCTGTGGTAGGCCTGGAAAATAAGCGCTCCATCCCAAGAATGTTACACAGACAAACACCTGTATCCACCCCCCACACCAGGCATGTGGAGGGCAGGCCGACAGGCACCTGCCCAAACGGACGTTTGGAATGTTTATGTGGAATCCAGTAAAGATAGGCAGCTGTCTGTGGGGCTTTTCCGCAAAATGGCGATCACACATGCCACCTTTGTGTCTCCGCAATGTGTTACATTTATTGAAAATGGAAGACATCTGGAACATCAGCCATTTATGTTAGTATGTCTATGACAGGCCCCTTTCTAAAATCAGCTTCACATTTATTTCAAGCCACACTGTTTGACTTTCATCGGATTAAAAGGCCCCAACGTCAGATTTTGTGTTTGCAGAGTGTCCTATGATGATGACAAGCCCTGACATATGAATGTTCTGCGTCAGTCCGGCGATGTTTGACTGCTGGGTTGTGAAAATGGCAGTGACCGAACCTTTGTCATTGCCCTGTGTTTCACTGTTGTTCAACCAAGTTCAAAATTCTCCCACGATTCCACAAATCATAATTTATCTTTTACAACATTGAATTGCACTTCCATTCAGGGTGTTGTTTTTAAAACTATACACAAAGTCTAACCTCATCTTGTTTTATGTGTTGGGTGATAGAGAGCAGGTTTTTGTTTCCCTGTAACACAAACTCTCTGCTTTAACCTAACAGGCTGTGTCTTTGACTAAGGACTCCAGTGTGTTTGCCGTATATTTTTAGCAAACACAACTTGGCGTCAGACAAAACATGTCATTGTAGGTTCTTGGCAGAATGCATATCCTGGTACTGTATGCGCATGTAACTACCTGCCTATTATTTTTCTCTGTCTGTTGGTGCACATATAACAGTGCGTTTGTGTGGATGTGTGTGTGTGTGTGTTTAAGAGAGAGGGAGATTAAGTTTGTGTGCATGATGGAGTGCCAGGCAATGAGTTGATTGGCCATATGTCTGCACAAATGAGCTCTTTATTTAATAAGACCGGTGATCTAAATTGTCATTACTGTCAACATTTAACCGTAGTCCTCCCTGCCAGATGGTATTTGGTAATATATCACAGCGATGAGCTCTTTCAGTTTACTCTTTTCTTATTACATGATCTAAATTCCTCCCAGATACATAGGGGCTCTCGCTTTCAGTTGGTTTATCTTTGCTTTCCTAGTTTTGCCTGATCATATTTTTGTGATAAAATATAGCAACATCATCAACCGTCCACACAAACAGCTCGCATAAATGTTTAGTTTCACTTAATTAAGGTGAGCACTGAGTTATAATGAATATTTACATCGAACTTTGCAAAGATACATGCGTTTTATCAATGTCTTGAACCAAAAATGAACTGTTCACCTTGGAGGACATTTTACTGTATATTACAGATTCATTTCAATGTTGGTGTTTGCACACTAATGGTACAGCCCATTCTACTGTGGATAGGACAAGTTCCTTGATGAAAATGTCAGGCATGCGTTTTAATGACTGGGTTGTCTTAGATGAGGTCAGGTAAGTGAGTAGGCAATTAACAGAATATGTCTGTCTCATTACAGCATACTTACATGCACTGAAGTAAGTGGACAGAATGCTCGTGGATACAGAGACCTAAAAGAATAATCACTGCCATGTTTACACACTTGTCTTTGCATTGCGGGATTGATTGAATAGTGGGCCGATGGTGAGCCCGGAGATAATGACCGGGAGAAACTGAGAGGGGCTAAGCAGAAAGCAAAGTGGAGCCGCACGTTCATCCTGATGTGACAGCTGTGAAGTGTTTCAAGGCCTGGAGTAGAGAGAGTTTGTTAAAAGCGTTACAGTGATGAGACTAAACCAGAAGAGGCAGAAATATGTGTTACGTCAAAATTTCAAGTTCACAGTAGTGTCCCTCTTGCTGTTACTGATCTGGGTATCTGCTATGTATACTTGTCAAGCTACTCTATATTAGTGTTTGCTTTTGTTTCCTTTGTTAAATATCTTGATGTCAAATTTTACACTCACGGTGTATTTATTGAATGTTTTTCTTAACTTTTATTTGGTGGTCACACCATGGAAGACTGTAAAATCATTCATCACAGCAAACTAAGAGAGAGAGCTTCCTTTTTCATTATCAGGTCGATAATGCCTGCTTATCAAGCAGGTATTTACTCTCTGATTTTAGCATGAATCAATATGGGGCTTTAAGAACAGTTCCCCCAAAAAATAATAAATCTCCACTTGACTGAAAGTGCAGGGAACAACCATATCAAAATCATCACAAATTAAGCCACCGTATAGCAAATTGAATATCTAATGTGGAGACGAGCTGTAGGATTTGCATTAATGTTAATATAGGAGTATATATATAAACCTGTGTGGGTTTTTGTTTGTGTGCAGTTGTCAGTGTTTAGAAAAAAAGATATGTTTCTTTGTGCACATCTGCAAATCTCCAATTGGTCCACAAAAGGTTCTATTCATTGTGCAGTCAGGGATTTAGTTAGTGTTCGATGTTGACACATTCCTCATGTGCCAGGAAGAAAAATGGCAGCAATGAGAAAATATTCAAGAGAAAACAAAATGTCACTTGTGTGTTCTTTCAGCGCCATTCTACAGAATTCTAGAGAATGGCGCTACTCGTACACACAAATTCTTCAGGACATTCTTCATGCATTTTCCCAGCCTTTTTTCCTGCATCCTGCGCAGTTGAGTTTGGGGAGCAGTCCCATGAAATTCAGAGCAGTGCAGAAAATGACATTTACGTCATGGCTATCCACGCCAGACACACTTGGATGGTTAGAAGAAAAAAAAAAAGGAATGGGCCCCAGGTCTGCAAAACTCTCCCATTCAGTCTGTGTGGTCTCAGAAAACTGGAATCTTATTTTTCTTTTTCTTTTTTTCAACTTCTGACTTTTTCTTTTTTGTGTGTCCCCATCTCTGTGGTGGGATCCCCTGATGGGGGTTAAGTGCTCAGGTTAATTGCAGCCTTAAGTGGTGCCCTCACAGCAGCTAAAGAGGAGATTTTCACACCATCCTTAATATCCTTTATTATTTCACTCACACCATCATCCGTGCTTTGTTGTTTCAAAGCGACCTTTTGGGAAATTCTCCAAGCTGTTGGCCCTGCCTCGTGCTCTCTTTTGTTTGCATGCGACTCTACGGAATATTGGGGATATTGGGGACATATCAAGGCTGTTTCATAACAATGGCATAGCATTTTTTTGTAGCTACAAGATGTTCAAGCTACAACAACAAAAAACAGTCCCATCTTTCTTTCTTTCAGTAGTTTGTCAGTACAGTGGTTTATCTGTCAACCATCCTGCATGGTTAAAGACAGCAAGGAGGCAGGTAATGGGTGTGTAATAGCAGAGAGAAAAAGGAAGGAAGGAAGAAAGGATGATGATAGAGGGATTGGAAAGGATTAATAACTGCAATAGAAAGTCAAAGTACAGGACACTTCTTTTTACCTGACACACTGTACAGAAGACTGATCCTTAACACTTATAAATATATGTAAGCCGAGATTAATATAAATGTAGATATCATTCTATCATCAGACAAAAAACTACCTAGTTAAGTTAAGATGATTATATCAGCACCATTAGTTGCAATCCATACACGTTTTATTGACTTATGGGTATAAAAAGTGCTGTGGTTTAGTATAACACAGATTTAAAGAAGAGAGTAATTAATCAGAGGAACAATTTTCTATGTAAATAGTTTGATCAGACTTATGTTATAAAGCAAAAATAAAAATTTTCTATTGATAGTACAACCTTTCGTTAGGTACCACATTACCAATATGTGTGGTTGCGGTTCTTTTTAACTTAATTTGAGTTCCGAAATCCTTCTCGTGCAGAAGACCACAGTGGCACAAGAACAAATGGACGCCTAAAGTGAATATTTATTTCCCTGTTAAAAGGGCACTTTGCAGAAATTGCTGCTTAAGCCTTTCAGAGAGACAGTTGATGTTTCTGGACCTCAGGTGCAGCCTGTAAATCTGAGAAATCAATATCATATTCCATTTACTTGTCAAAGTTTGAATGAATCTTTGGAAAGGTAATTACAACCTAAATCCTCATCAAATGATTACGTTTCTCACAATTGCTTCACATTATTTGGGCCTTCCATGACGTTTACTTGCATGCCACAAAACATGCTAAGAAATGACTTGTCGACAAATAATTAGACTATGAGCAGAGAATTAAGTCAAATACAAAAAAGAAGTACAAACACACAAAGAAGGCCGGCTCACTGACAAATGTTCTAGTATTGGTGGTTATGCGTGGACCAAGTCCTAAAAAACAATGTTTGGTAAACAATACAGTCACTATATGGATTAAACATGTTTCAATAAATACTACTAGCTATACTTGCTTATAAGATCAGACATGGGTGGCTTGGGGAAGTAGTTTAGTATCATCATCTGACTTTGCCATGAGTGCTTTTAAAACATCTTTTTGTTTTGTCCTTGTATCTGAAGTGTGCTTTCTGCACTTCTGAAAAGATTTACTGTAGATTTATAGAAAATCTGCGCAGCATCCCTTCTCTCACTGTCTCCGTTTCTTTGTCACTCTGTACTTACTGTCATTCCACTTCCCTTCCTGTTGGTCTTTATTTGCCTTTGTTTCTTACTCCATCTCCACACTGACTTCCTCTCCCTCTTTCTTCTCTCTAATTCTATTCATGAGGGCTGCACACTCCATCATCCTGTCACCCTATATCTCTGTCTGCCCTTCATTTTCTCTACACCTTTCTGCACCAGAGAAAGATGGAGAGAATGAGGGAGAAACACAGGGTGGGGGTGAGTTGGAAAGATAGACAGATTAGGTGACAGTGATAAGCGATCGATCTCAAGGCCAAACGGCCAGGAGAGGACCCCCCCGCCCCCCCACCTCTCTTCGTTCCCCCACAACCCAACCCTTAGTCCACTTTATTATGCTCTCCATTCATCTGCCTTTTCTTTCCTCTCCTCTTTCTCTCCAACCTTTGTTCCCTTCAAACTGACAAGGGTTCATTAAGGATCCTCTTTGCGTGTACGAGTGCATGCAAGTGTTTGGGTTTGTGTGTATGTGTGTGTACACTTATGTCTGTCGGCCTTGTTGATAAGTCATGAAGGATAGGTCCCAAAGGTCCCCCCTAAAGAGCTTTTAGTGGCTTGAAATCACACAGACAAACACAAATGTACTCACACAATAACACAAAGGCCTAATTGGGGTTTTTGGGTTGTCCAAACACAAAACATTTGGTTAGCGATTGCTGGACGGCCATACAAGTGTGTTGGCCCCTGTCTGTACATTAAGTTAGCTTTAAAAAGGTACACCACAGAGACTGTCTTTTGTTCACCCCTCCCATTCTCATAGCCATCATCCCCATGTGCCTCAAAATCTGCTCGCTGCAGCATATCGCCCTAACAAGGCTGTCTATTGATCAAGAGACGCTCTTTGTTCTGGACACCTAAACGGACCTTCGGCAGGCCTTTACTGGAGTTGTTATGGCTTTGGCCTGATTACAATGGAGACACTTAAAATCCTCAATGACTGATGTATTACTCAAGAGCAGGCTCTGTTTCAGAGGTGTATGTCTGCTATATTATATTATAATATTATATTGCCTCCTCAGTGTTTGCATTTCCTGGTGTGTGTTTTTTCTCACTGTGGTCTCTGGTGATTGGCCATCAGCTTGTTTTTAAAATGAAGGAGAATTTGTTTATTTAAGATGTGATCTGCTTAGTTGACTGGAGTTATACAAATCCAACTCCGCTTGAGGATCTCATCTGTGTTGGTCTTTTGTGTGAAAATGTAATTTTGAGGCTGATCAAGTGTCACTGGAGAGCATGTGGAAATATTAGGCCCAGCTTTCTCTCCCCTCCCCAGCCCTACGCCACCCATAAGCTTTTCCAGGCAATCGTTTATCCATGACATCTCCACCTCAAATAGTTCGCCACTCATCGAGAAATATATCAAAGCAGGCCGAATAAATAATGAAAGTGTCAGGGGTTTTACATATGCGTCTTTGTCAGTGTTTCTCTGAAACCATCTGTAACATAAGCCAGTCAGTTTAGCGTAGCTTCATTTTACAAAACAAGGATTGTTTCTTGTATTACTTTGATCCAGTGTCATCTGTCAAATTTACTCAAGTGAGATGTGCAAGTGCTCTGTGTACTTAAACAGATTCCTCTTCTCCTTTCCTCTCTTTGTCTCTATTTCATTCCCTCTCATGAGCCTCTTACAGTCAAAGGGCATGAACCCAGAATCTGATATTAAACCCACTGAGATGAAACACGGAGATGTCCTGTTGAATTATAACTCATATAATTAGTTTGTTAGTCTTCTTTTCCTCTCATATCTATTATCTCATCAAATTCTCACTTTTCAAGATCTCAACACATCGTATTGTATACATTTATGCATTTTTTTCTTGAAAGAGATAAATAGTTTGTTTTGGATCAAATAGTATTTTTCTTCAGGTCCTCATCCTTACTTTTTTTCAGTTATTTCTCCAAGTACCTGCCTGTCTTTTTTTCCCTTCTTTTTCTCATAACAAAAATAGCTGAGCAGCAGAATTCATGTGGACTCGTAATATTATAACTGGGAATGTAAAAGGCTGATTTTTGAGTGAAAAATAAGGAGGATGTACCCTGAATCTGTTACCGACTGCATGGTATGAAACATTTCGGGATGCAGATGAGGCTGTGAGGAGTGATTAAAGTGTGAGATGATTTGTGTTTGAATTGATCCCTAACACCTGTGGGATAACTCCCTGACCCCACAAAGCCTATGCTGCTGACTTGATATAGACCGCCTTGTTGCACATGCGGTTTACGCACAGTTGACTAATGCCTCAACAGGGACATCTCACCCAGGCATCTGTGTGCCTGTGATGAAGGGGCCCCTGCTGTTCCATGATGGGGACATCAATACCAGGCAGTTTAGACTTTCGACACACCACTGTCAGAGTGTGGAGAGAGAGCAGCAGGTGGAATGAGATGGACACAAAATGGACGACAGGCTACTCTGTCCAGCACTCTCTTACGGTAGAGTGCTGAACAGAGTGATTACTTTGTTGTAAAGTTAAAGCTGAACCTCTCCGCTGCAATAAACTTTAAGAAGGGGCGAAATACACAGTCGGCTTCCATCATTCTGCTCTTTCATTGTTCTGTCGATGAGTATTAAATCCATTTGCAGCTGGACTTTAAAGCCTGCTGAAAAATACAGCATGTGTGGCACAACATCTGGTTGTTGTTAAAAAAAAGTTGACCCTTGTTGTAGGGAATAATTGCAATTTTATTTTATGAGCTCCTGCTCTACCCTTTCATGGCATGTGGTAAACGTGCAGTATGCTGTGCTTAAGCAGGAGGCCTTGACAGTTAGTTCAGGTCAGAGGATGAGATGGAGACAGCTGGAAAGGACTGTCTGGGGATGGATGGATGCAAGGATGGACAGCATTCTCCAACTGTGCTAACTTTAGACCACACATGTTGGTAAATCTCCCAAAACCTGTCCACTGCATGTCACCACATGCTTCCATAAAATTCTCTTTGTGTATGCCTGTCTCTGTGTGTGTATGTGCATTGGGAATACAGAAACATTTACCAACATGCACCCACAAAATGAAGTTAATCAGGAAGAAGCGCAAACTGTCTTTATCTTTTCTTTGCATAACAAATCCAATCTATTCGTTGAATTTCCATCATCCACAGAAGCCGATTGTTTCAGCTTCCTGCTCTGTGAGGTCAGTTCAGAAGTTCATGAACTCACAGTTTAAAGCTTGAAAGAAACATGTAACCTGTGCCCACCAAGGCATGACCTACAGGCCCCGTTTTAGTCAGAGAACCTTGAGTCTCTCTCAAAGGGGGACATAAAATAGGCCAATTAGCTTTGCAAGAATCAAGCAGAATTTCTTTCATTAGAGGAATAATTAGAGAAAATGTGAGTATGTCCATATTAGATATGGGAAGATAAGATATTTCGGTTGTGTGTGCATTTTTTTAAAATCAATGAGTGGTTGAGATACAAATTTATATCAATAATAATTATTACACATAATTGTAGTTGCTCACATTTAATGTTCAGAAAAAGGAGGATAAAAAACAAATACTTTAAAAACACAGATATGAACACGACATATGATCAAATATGTATCCACATACACTGAGGCAAACCCCCACGTATGCAGTGTACTCATACCACTTACTGCCTGTGGCCCAGAACTAACTCTCTCTGAACATTTGACCTTGTTTGATATGAAACAAAGCATTGTTAAACTGACAGAATTCCTGCTCTGCCAAACTGTAACTTTTACACAGGGTAGAGTTGGAGTCAAAAGCTAGGACCGGATTGACTGCTACCGCTTTGTGTGGTTTGATCTGGCTTCCTGCAAAGAAAATTGGCTGTGGTCTCTTCTGAGAAAAAGTACAGCTAGCCCTAAAAAAAAATGTTCATAGACCGGTGGGCCTTTTTCTTTTTTTTTTCTTTTTTTTTTCCAAAAGCCTAATGCTACCAGAGGTCATTCTGACAGATATTTTCTAATTTCTGTGTTGATGACTGTGCTAAATAAGATTCTCAGAATAACCTTTTGAGCCTTTTACATGTTGAGTATATGTGAAAAAATGCAGTTTTCTATACTTTAACATTTGACAAGATCTGAATATTAAATTTGGAAAAATGTAGTGAGACCAAGGTCTGAATAATATAAGGCTTCTATAATGAGAGCAGTGCAAGGATGACTTCAAAACGGCCCTGAACTGTACAGTGTATCAGTAAGGATTTATGTGCACACAACCATTCCACCAGCACCTATGCCGTTAATTTGTATACGTGTGTGTTGGACAGTGCAAAAGCTCATGTCTATATTACGTAGTGACCTTTGCCGGCCTATATTACACCAGCATTGCCCACAATAAGACACCCCGTTCAAGTGCCCGACACACCACTTAACCCCCTGCCTGGGACCTTGACAGCTTCTCCATGGGAAGCTGACCCTGAAGGTCCTGGAAAACGCTTTGTTCATACCAAACACAGACACTGAACTCTGAACATTGCATTCATGCAGACTCATATTCTGGCCGCGCATGTGCACATTGTTGACCTGAAACAGCACATTGCTATTAAACAGGCAAGGATGGAATTAGCAAAGAGGCCCATGTGTCAACTTCGTATCGGAAAAAATGTTGTTGATCCCCCCGGAGTCACAGTTTCTGTTGCCCTCCTGACCATTCCAACATATATCCCCACACGCCCAACATATATCCATGTATCTCTCCCTGATATGCACATGTGGAATGACAGGAATTAAAATGTCCATACCTTACCGTGATATATCCCCGTCAGGAAACTGCTGTTTCCCTATGCCAAGGCCAGTTATGAATGACCTCCATCAACCCTCCATAAACATCTGATGTTGAAACACTGTACCTTTTACAATCAGCAGATGCTTTGGATTTTCCCTCCTCAACCTCCTTTACTGCCAAATCAGCCACATCTCTCCACAGGGTTATGGTTGAGCTTTAAAGTTATCTGTCTGCAGATATGAAAGGGCCCTGCAGTCCTTGTGATCTGATTGTGATCACTTTGTTTTTTTTAAAACGTATTATTATTTTTAAAGATATTATTCTTTGACTTTGAGATCTTTGACTTAAAATTGTAAAACTCGATCGTGAGCACTTCACACAGAATGATGAATATCAGAGATCAGCCTTTTCTGAAAGTGTTATTATTTTGACTATTTTTTGCCAAGGGATCTACATGCTGTCTAGACTGATGCAGATAACAGGAGGGGAAGTCATAATGCGGTGTGACAAAACATGCTGTCACAAATCATGCGCTGTTGCTACAAGTACACAGATAGAAATGTTTGTACAGTGAAATAATACTCTTCTCTCAGTGTATTTAGCCAGAGCTGGGGAGATCATAGATTGTCTTCCACTAATGTAAGAGTTTTTTTGTCATTGGCCCCTTATTGCCTAAAGATGGGAATTAGTGTAAAAATAAATTGTGGTTATATTCTCTAATTAAGGGAACAAGCAAAATCTCTTATTTGCACCGAGCTCCATAGAGCAAGGCTCTTAGTACAGATAGATTTAAATTACAGTTGAAGTATTTAAGATAATCTCCATTAAGTGTTACAGATCCCAACAAGCTTTGTTAAATATTTTTGATTCTGTGTAAAAAAAAAAAAAAGCTTGGTACTTTTCTTTTCATTCTTAGGTCTGTTGTAATTTAAATGACATAGATACATATACTGGATGGTTTTTATATAAGGAAACAGTGATCCCTAAAGAAAAAAAGGAATGTATAAAAGACACGTGACAACAGTGAGGTATAGTCAGGCACAACTATAGCAACAATCTGTCAGTAGAGTGATTAAATTGCCAAGATAAACTCATAAGTATGGCCATTTGGCTCCTCATGGCTCCCTTGTTACATACCTAACTAGTCTTAAAAGCGGAGCAGTCCCAGAGAGCTCCATGCACTCTCACGTGCACACGCATGCACGTATAGCAAGACTGCATGTGCTGCCAGTGGTTTGTGAACTGTGAAAGGGGCAAGGGTTTTATGAAAGTGGTGGCATTATAACATTCTGTCACAGCTCCATGGCAACCTAGTTGAAGGTCATGGTGGGTGTGTGCATTTTCCCTCATGTATTTATCGTATAGATTTACAGTACTTGGGGATGGTCTAGTTGATCTGTATGTATGTGAGAGAGTTTTAATGGCCAGTGCTGTGGGTGAGAAAAATGAGCAAGGCATAATTGTGTCTTTGTTCTTCTTATTCATCACTGCTTTTTCTCCTTTGTGTCTAACATATTTATACTTTCCCTTAATGTTGCAGTATTTATACCTTTGAACATGTCTTTCTTTTGTTTTGTTTTTACATCTCTATCTATGTGCCAGTTTTTTTATTTCTTTCACCCACCAAACCACTTGCTGATCATTTCTTCAGAAAGGGGAGCGAGAGAGCAAGTTGAGTTTACATAGCAACATATAGCTGAGTTGTGGGAGGGTATTCTTATTTATTGTGCCAAATACAGGTAGGATAAATAAGGTGGCTATGTTTTTGTTTTTTTTGCAATATCAGTCATGTAATGTACATTTATTTTCTATTAGTTTTGAAAAGAAATGTACATTACATGTACAGGTAATTTTCAAGATTCAGAGAGATTTTAGTATGAAAACAAAAGGTTTCCCTTTTATACAGTTTGTGCACATTAATCCGCTTACTGCTGTTTGCAGAAGTTAACATATACCTATACTTTTCATAGTGTTTTTATTCATGTCACTCACATAGAACCAATGGCTGTAGACACAGCAAAATGATGAAGCTATGAGCTTTTCTTCAGGGAAAGCTGGTAAGCTTTCTATTTGAGGCTTAATATTTCAGGTGTTTTTCTATCTGCATAGCATGCCCTTCTCCTTCTCCTTGCGACATGTTACATGGCTCATGGCTGTTTCATTGCTGCTGTTCTGTCCCAACTGACAAACACCCTGTCACCATAAAACACTGACTTATGATTAATGGCCATTGTGTCTCACAAGTCTGTGATACTTAGCGATTAATTGATGCTGACTGCCTGTGTGTGACCATGGAAAACTCACACAGGCACAAGCAAGTAAGCGCACATCCACTCTGGTCCCAGTAAACATGTCAAAGCCAACAGTATTTACAAAGGGATTGAAGTGGGTTTGGGGCTGCAGTGATTCAGAAGAATGGCCCTGAGGCCTGACAGGATGTTGGGGGAAGTGTCATTTTTTCCCTCACTTCCATGGTGATGAGGAAACACATAAAGAATTCCTTTTACACACAGACCCATGTTCACATAGGCATTCATTCTCACACGTAACATTCACATATCAGTCTTACATGCTCATAAAAAAAGGGTTATTTGGCAAAAGTAGTGGGTACATGAGCTCAGAGGAAGTATCTGTCTGCCTTTTTTTCCCTGCTGTTTTGGACTTGAGCTGCAGTGTTGATGCAGACTACATCAAACACTTACAAGAGCCCTACATCTCGCCGTCTCACTCAGCACCAAGAGGAGAACAAGAACTTGTCTGTCACTGTTCTTAATTCATTGTCTCCCCGGGGCAAAATGAGCACTGACAGACATAAATGCTGGAAATGAAAATTGTAAGATCACAGTCAAAGGTGAAGGTGGTGGAATAGTGGGTGGAAAAAAAACAGTCATGGAGCAGAGGGAGTATGAAAAGAAAGATGGTGAACAGGCTTTAGATAGAAAAGGGGATGAAACTAGATGTGAGAAGGAGAGATGAAGGAATGCACATCTGACAGTCAGTATATTATACTGGCCCGGCCACCTGTTCTGTGCCTTGAGGTACACCATCTATAAAGCTTAGCAGATGGACACAATAAAATGCACCATGACCAGCAACCACACATTCATGTGTGTATTCGTCTATTAAGCCAGAAAGCTCATTCAAATATTACAACATGCCCACATTCACACACACTCTAGCCCTCCAACATGTCCCAGAGGCAATAATATGTGATACTGTATAGGCCTGATGTCACCGTGCCTTCTCCCTGAGCCCCTCTCTGTGTCATAAGTCTATCAGCCAGTTAGCCAGTTAGGAATGTGGCTGTCAACTCATGAGAGATGACATTCTCACATGTTCTTCCTCTGACTTCTCCCTCACAGCAGTCCTGTCTTTACCTCAGCACTGAGGCGTTAATGCCATCTCTAAATCCCATGGTATTATAAACATAAGTGTGCAAAGGTTTGAGCATAACATTTTATTTTTAATGATACATGCAGCCCTTATAGCGGTTCGGGCCTCCCTTGTGAAAATAACTTACAATGAATAGATAGTTGAATAACTGATTCATTGGTCAGTTTAAGATAAAATATTCATTTACCTTAAGATTATTTCTATTCATTATTAAAAATAAATAGGTATACATTTCACAACTTTTGAAGTACTGTAATTCCTCATAAGTTGAACCAAATAACTATAAATGACTCAAAGCAGTTAGCAAATATACAACTAATACCAACAAAGCAGGACAACACAAGGAGAAGCATTATTTATGAGTTTGAGCAGCATGAGTCCAGTTAGGACAATGAATGTAGCAACAACTTTTAAGTGATTGTCAGTCAACGTTTTCTTTAGCCATTGGTTTTAGGCGTGTGTCTCAGGCCTAAAAATGGAAAAAGCTTTTCAATCTAACGGCGCGAAATAGCTGACATTGTGGGCTTGTGAAGAAATTTAATTTTACAGTCAGGATGACTGTGGAGTGGAAATGCACAGAGTAGGTCTCAGTTCTTCATCCCTTTTTCCTTTTCAGTAACAGCATGGTGAATATCTGTGAGTCCTTTTCATACTGCTGAAGTGCAACAGGCTCCCTCTTTCCTTCCTCCTGCCTCAATCTGTCTGTCAATGTGTTCTTTCTTTTAACTCGCTCTCTCTCTTTCATCCTCAGACCCAAACCAATCATCTGTAATTAGACAACTGTGCAAACTATACTGAGAAGTGTTTGGGATGTGTTTTTTTTTTCTTCCCTTGCTTATGTGCTGAAAGACCAAAAAGGCGATAACATTTTAACATTAGTCAGGGTTCAGTCAGAGTTCACCTCCTCTTTGCGAAACATATTTTCCCTCCGGACCAAAATCAACAAGTGATCCTTCACTTTAGCACATGCCCATTTACTCTCAGCCTCAACAGTCGGCATGACAGCACACTCTCAACACAGTGTGGAAAAAAGTGCTGCTTTGTTTGTGTGTGTTGGGCGGCTGGGGAGTGGTACAACAAAAGATTTGTATTCTTTTAAGATACCTATGCATTTCTTGTTTGCAGGTTGCTGTGATTTGATTTATCAAGCAGTAGAACATTGCTGGAGGAAATTGGATAGGAAAAAAAACAAATGATGTATAGATTTCAACAGGGGGAGGCAAATAATGTAAATAGGTCTGATTTGGGGTCATGAGCATAATTTAAAAGTGTAGGGAACTCAAACTGTCAGTGGGGAAAAAAGAAATGGAATAGGAGAGGCAAAACACAGAATAACCAGGGAAAGGTAGAGACTCACTAAACCGATCTTCTATGCTGAAGTAGACTTTCATTTGGGAATATAAATAGCTGTTTTGGTGTGTTTCAGCATGGACAATTCATGTTAGTATCTAAAGAGCATGAAATTAGGATTGTTTCAGGCACTTTCTTTTACTTGAAACGCGTGTGCATTAATTGGCTCTGCATGGCAATATACAGTATAAGACCTCAACAGACTGTTTCCCAAAGAATGCTCTTTTAGAGCATTCAAAAGAATGCTCTTTTGATGCTGTCGTCTTTCAAAAGACAGCACTGCAAAATGAAATGTGTTTTCTTCCATTCTGAAGGAACTAATTAATTAAAGACTTTTAATCCATTTGAATACCCTGCTAGGAATTAGACTCCACCTCTGCCTCAGAGTGACATTTTGATCAGTAGTAGTTACTGCAATGCTGTGCAACAGCATGTCACGATATTCCTCTTTCTACTCTCTATTGAATCTCACTTATTCAACTTCGTAGATGACATGGATTGCTCAGTGGCTTCCACTGAGCCTTTGCTCTTTTTCCCCCTTCTCCGTCTTCTTCTTTCATTCAGATTATCTCTCTCTCCCTGCCCTTTCTTGTTGTCTGTCTTCAGCCACTGGTGCACAGTTTAGGTGAAGTGGCAGATGGGACTGCGTAGGGTACAGTGTGTGAGCACGGGGCCCGTGCGTGCACAAGCAATTGTGTGTATGTTTCTCTCTTGCTCATTGACTGAGTGTTTTTTTTTTTGCCCCAGTGTGCACACTGCAATGTCACTGGGCTGTGTAATTGAAATGGAAATGAGCCAATCAGGGACTGCAGTGGCTTGCCACCTTACCCCGCATTCACTTCAGTGTTCCAGCTCTGCCAAAACTCACTCTCTCTGTTTGCGACTCTGTTTGCCTATGTGGGTATCTCCGCTTTTTGCATGTGTGCTGACAATACTTGGCCCCTCAGTTTTAACCCAAGGGCCCGGGTAGGCGATGTGAAAATGTAATCAGTTGGTAATAACGATTATCTCCCTCTATCTGACAAGTCCAGCTGATCTCCCTGGCTTTGTGTTGTGACCCACAGCTCTCTGGGACAGCTGTGGCATAACAAAGACATGTAATTATCACCATTGGACAATTAGCCTCCCATCCAAGTTTGCTCCTTAATTACCTATTTTAGTGCTTGAAAGCATCCGCTGCCATTCTGCACCACTGCAGTTCAGAGCAAGAATGGGAAAAAATAAAAATGGTTACCAGAAGGGCGTCATAAAAATGCAAGGAGGTGACTGTGGTCGGGTGGAGTGCCTGCATGTGTGTGGCATTGGGGGAAAAAGTGCGGATAACAAGCGCAATCTCCATCTGGACACTTTAAAATGATTTGCACCAGCTTTGTCACTCATTTAAGAGGATGGGAGTTTCCTGGTGTGTATTGAAAGCCCTACCTTTTGTAGCAATTACCTCGAGGATCTGCGTCTGAGAATGTAAATGTCAGAATCAGTCAGACCAGACACTGTATGACTTTTACCGTCCCGTCTTCCCTCAATGTCTGCTTTAATCCATCAGAGTATTATATCATTATAGTAGGGTGTCGCTCATTGGTTAGAGGCCCCTTAGCTTTGAACTCAGTGCCTAGGTGTTCCTACTTCCAGTGTAAAGAATGCTGCTGAGTGAGGCCCTAGAAACCTGAAAAAGTCATCGCCACTTGAGATTAAAAAAAGAAAAGTTAATTTAACTATGTGAGTTTTTATATAAAACATTAAGTGTTTGCATTGATTTTGTCCACTAAAGGTCCCTGAATCATAAGAACAATATAGAGAGTAACAAGAGTCTCTTCTGTTTATTACCAAATTAAGAACCATAACATGGTCAAAGCACACTTTTTACTATGCGTCCTGCCAGCCTTTAGCTGAACCAAACATTCGATACTCTGCTGTTGGAATAAAATGACTCAGTCTCATATGTGGGAAGAGGCAACTAAGTCTGGATCTGATTTTTGGGTTTAAAAAAAACAAAACATTTGTATGGCAATGACTGAACAGAAAAAACACGTCACTGTCTCTATTTTGGTACTCTGGAACAAAGACGCACACATTGTGTGAATGCATTACCAGCCATTCCTAAAATCTTCTGTATACGACATGAGAGAGGCACCTCCAGTTTACTTTAATTCCTTTCATAGAAAGCCATCAGCAGTTTTTAATTAAGAGCCAACCCAATCAATGAAGAAGTTATTACTCCAACGGCTGTTGCATGTGAATGAATTTTAAGCATAGCAACAAAAAAGACACGTCAGAGCAAACATTGTTTAGTTAGGCTGAGGTAATTTGTTTTCCGTCAGATTCTTTCTATTTTACATCGCACTTTTATAGAAGACTTAACAATTATAATAAAATTAGCACATGAAAGAAAAAAAAAACAAATTAAAAAAATTCTCAAAGCTCTTTACTATATATTCCTAAAACACACAAAAAACAGCCGTCGCTGAGGGATTATCAATTAACTTTCTGCGTAGTAATCCTGCTGTGTCCTTTTTGTATTCTGTCACCCTCTCTTGGAAGTAGGTGCTTTCTCTCTTCCCTGTGTCTGGTTCTCACCCCCATGCCCTTTCTCACTCTGTGTCATTAGCAGCTTCTAGCTGTCTCACTGCCTCTCCTTTACCAATGTGCCAGGGAGCTCTCGCAATTGACATTGCTCTGTGTGTGTGCGTGTGTGTGTGTGTGTGTGTGTGTGTGTGTGTGTGTGTGTGTTTGTCAGGTGTGTGATAGATTTGTTCTTTATGCATATATCACTTTTTTTTTTTTTACTTTGCATCTGTGATACATGTTACAAATGACAGTGCTGCCCATTTTTATGAGCTCACTCACCCAAACATCCTCTGGCTCATTTGCAGTCAGGGCCACAAGCCGCTATTCTGGCTGCCGAGGCACGGAGAGAAGGGCAGCTGAAACATCACATGCATGCACGCATGCATACATCCTCTCATACACTCAAATGCACAAAGTGAACGCATATACAGAAGCCAGGGAAAAGGGGATGGGAGGATGTGACCATTAAGTCAGTGACATTTTGAAGCAGTAAGAGAGATGCATGGCTCTTCTTGGACCTCAATAGACATGTTTTAAATGAAATGTTACAGATGAGCTCCCCCGTGCCTCGGTTGTAAACACCCTTACACTGATATTTACCCTACATGGGTAAACAGAAAAACTACATTTCATGCCAGCTCAAGCTTGCATATACACAGGCGTGCAGAAATACACTGAACTTTTCCAGCCAGCACACATGATCACAATAATGAGAGATGGCCTCATTCAGTTTGTCACTCTATTATTACACAGACTAGATACCAAATGGAATTTTTTTTCTTTGCAAAATACCATTTGATTTTTCTGACTGCCGTTGTTTCAGCGGGATTGTAATTTTGCATAATTTGTCTGAACAAACTGTAGACTAATGCAAGCCAAACATGTTAAGGCAGCAATTTGATTTGAAAAGTTCTATTCTTCTCAGATACCCAACGTCAAAGCACACAAAGCAACAGCAGAGAGGCGGTGCTGTTATGAATTGAAAAAGCAAATTAGAAGGTTTAGGGAAACAAAATGAGGGGAAAATTAGACTAATAAAGAAAACTTCACGTTGTCTTGAATATATTCAGCATCTCAGGATTTTTTGAGGGATTTGATGAAAATCAATTAACTCCTTTTTTCTATCACAAACCCGAGAGTGATCTTATCAGCTAAACCTTGTTCTTTATCACACCTACCCCCTGAGGGGACCATGAATCGGTATTCAATCGATAATCTTTTATGCAAAACTTTAAGGACAGTGAAGCAAAAAAAAGAGAAAGAGTTCACAATGCTGCCTCAGTATGGTAATCCTAAAGCTCCTGAGTCCTTCCAAGGAAATGATTTCTGCCTGTCGTACACTGTGCCCCTCGTGTGTTCTGGGGTTTGAGGAGCACCTCTTGTAGAGAACAGTGGCAGATTTCAATTAAAGGTTTTCTCTAAACTCTTCTAAGATCGTGCCCTTGCAACATTAAAGGCTGGATCTCCATCATAGGCACCTGGCTTCTCTGTGAAATGAGCCGGTTAGCACCAGCTGTGTGTGGATGGGCATGGCGATTGGTTAACATCATCATTCTTAGGCTGCCTCTGGTGTACGTGCTTAATTGAGGGCATCACTAACAAGTTAACAGGTGTTCAGCGTTTTTTTGTCCCCTTTGAGCCTTTTGTTGCTCAGGGGTGAGGGTCATACCACCCTAGATAAACCAGAAGGCTCGCAAGACTGAAATTGCTTTCTAATTCTGTTAAAAGCCCTATCCGGTGAGCAACAGAGAGGAGATTGTCAGTGTGTGTGTGTGTGTGTGCGGATGCTAGCCGGCTGTGACAGCGTGTGGCCTTTTGATGAAACTCCCTGTATGTATTGCAGCCCTCTGACCCTGTGCGGCCCGTTCTAGATCATTGCTGCTGTAAAGATGCTTCAATGCACAGCCCTAGGAGACAGCCAGGCACCATATTTTTCCCATTGTGACATTTACTGTCCTACCATCCTGCTATTCTGTCTCTGTAATAATTTCTACTTGATACTCGTTTCCTTTTGTTGAAAAATCTTCCTGTAGATGTTTCTACTTTTCCTGAAAAAATATAAAAAACCTGTTGTCTTTTAAACATATTTTTTCATTTGGAAGACATGTGTTTGTCTGCGTGAGTAAATGTCTGTTGAATGGAAAAATGTATTAACAGACCAACATTTCAAAATTTGTTGTAGAAAGAGACTAACAATCTTGCCACTTGTTTTTGATCTCGGTTCAACTTAAGCTTGGAAAATATTAACTATAGTGATTAATGTCGATTCAGAAGACTGTATTTTATCATTTAGCTTTTCACTAATAAGCTTTTTCTCCTCTCCTCTGTTCTCCTACCAGGTTCCATCGTGGCGATTACCACATTGACGTATGCATAAATGATTACCTGGATGTGTATTGCCCCCACTATGAAGACTCAGTGCCTGCGGAGCGAACAGAGCGCTATGTCCTCTACATGGTCAACTACGATGGCTACAGCACGTGCGACCACACTTCCAAGGGCTTTAAGCGCTGGGAGTGCAACAGGCCGCATTCCCCAAATGGACCCCTCAAGTTTTCAGAGAAGTTCCAGCTCTTCACTCCCTTCTCCTTGGGCTTCGAATTCAGACCGGGCAGAGAATACTACTACATCTGTGAGTAACTGCCAAGTTTGCATCCCACCGTCAAATACTAACAATTGATTGCTAAAGGCAAAAAAAAAACTGAGTTATGGTGTTTAATCAACCACAGGTCTCCTACCAAAAATTATTAAGATGTCTTTATAACCAGGGAGAATGGCATTTAGTCAATAAAGATCATGCCTTGTGTTATATGGAAGAATTTCGACCCATTATGATTCCTCTCTCAAAGTTTTAAATTGTCAGCAAACTTTTCACCAGCAACATAAAAACATTGGGATTGTGCCTTATCTTAATCCTTTTGTATGTACACACAAGCACTGTGCTGTTTTCTGTAAATAAGAGCCGCACAAATGCACACGTGTGTTTACAGAAAACACAAAATGGCCAAACTGGACTCACAAAGCTGAAGCACCCACTCCACTCTAAATGCGTCTCCATTAATTCGACTGAGCGAGTAACATGCCATTCCTTCAGCCTCACAACACAGCGTAGTGACTGCTATGACTCTGATCCGAGCACATGTTTTCATGCTCTTGCTTCCACACTCGAGCAGCTTACAGAAAACCATTCCCTCAAATGGCAGTGGAATTCAGAGGGGAGTTAAATTGAGACGGTTTGAAAACTATAGCTCACTTCCCTCGCTGTGCAATACTGTATCATTCAAAAAGAAGGGCTTCTCTGTCTGCATTACAGAGCGATTCTTCTCAGCTTGTGGTAAATGTTACGTTGTGTGCCTCTTGGCAGAGGAACTGAGCCAAACTGAGTTCATCTGAAGTTGAAGCCCCAGGGAAATTAGGTTTTTATCAAAGCTTGGTAATAGACTTGAATTGAGTTGTGTTGTCCCTCCACCACGGACCAGAGAAATCATAAGGGTTGCTGTCAGGTGGTGGACACACTGCTCCATTTTCCCGAAAGCATTTATTAATTGTTCATTTTTTATCTATTGCTAGAGTTATTTAGTTGCTGAGTAAATGTTGTTGCACTTTATTCTTTTACTTGATGAAAATGTATTGTTTTTTTCAGATTCAGTCAGTGAATATCTTCCTTTCTTCTAAGTTTTGCAGGAGCTGTTCAAGTTGTAGATGGTTTTCAAAGACAGGATTTTTTAAAACCTTTTTATGAGGCAGGTAACCTGACAATCTCCTAGGACTTCTATTTTTTTCCTGTTTAGCATTTTATGTCATATTCATCCTAATGTTTTGGGCTGTGCTTATGTTGAATGGGCATGGTCTCTCATGCTTGTCTTTAAGGAAAAAAAGGCACTTGTCAACCCCCTAGTGTTTGTCCATTTGTCTTTTAAAAAGTAACCAGATTTACCTTTGCTTTTACAGCCCCTTTGCATTCACACCCAAACTAGATGAGATGAAAAAAAAAAGTATTGTAACTAACTGAACTAAGAACGGGGTTAGCATAGGGTTATAAAATTCACCCACTCCCTCAGGTCTCAAAGATTTTTTTTTTCCATTTCTGTTGAGAGATGCTTGTCCTAAGGGTTGGATTAAATTACACTGCGACCGACAGGATTTCCATGGAACACATCCATTCCGCCATAGCATGCCATATTGGTTTAGTGGCCTGCGGCTTCATTGGCTATTGAGTGATTGTAGCGTATAGCCTCGCTGGCTACTGTAGCGGATATTAAAGTCATCTACCATGAAGTCATCTGACATGTGATATCCCATCGCCATTGTGTCCAGCGTGACTCTCCATAAGAGGCAGGGCGGATGGCTGCTGATGGATTGGGCAATCACTTTGGTGGACATAGAGCTGAAGGAGGAAGAGGAAGAGAGGCAGTTGCACTACACTGTCCAATGATTTTCTTTTTGTCCAGCAACATATCAAAAATATCCAGGTTACATTAGCTTCCATGGAATGGTACATCACTAATGCTTTGTAAATCAGAAGTTATTACAACTCCCTCAGTGAACCAGAACTAAAAGGGGTACAAATCAAGTTAGGGAAGTTTAGTTTTTTCAAAAACCCATTAATTAATTACTTTATGATATAAGTCTGTATGATCTCTAGATTACATTTTGGTTTGACATATTGTTATTTGAAAAATCCAGAGGAGGGGAAAAAGAGGGGAAATAAATGAAGCCAAAATCACAGGCCGAGAATTGATTATCTTCTATCACTAATCCTTTAAAATTTTTATGTCACAGGAACTAAAACTCTTTTAATGTAATTCACGCCTCAAAAGCAGATCTGTTAGACATCAACACCAACTTCTCTATTTACATACAAAGTTTAAATAAACTTTCAAAGTAGTATTCGCCGTGTCTGCCATATGCTGGCGTACGTAATTGTTTTATTCAGTAGCACAAAAGTACTGATTTTACCGCTGATTTCTTTCATGCAAAGAAATCCACATTGCCTTTTGGTCAGTTTCTGAAATTAGTTCTTCTATGACCCATTGTCATAAGTACTTTGTGAAGCAACAACCCGTTTTGCATAATTTACCTGCATATTTTGCCCTGAACTCATCAGTTCATAATGCCTTTTGACTCATGTCATTAAAACCTTTTACAACATCACTAACATTACCTGAGAGGAACTCTGCTATTCTCCTTAAGTGAATTGTCCCTCCAGAGGGACTTTTAGTCTTTTATCTACCTCTTGGTCCTTGCTTTGCCTCCCAGCTCCATAGTACAACATTTGCTTAATATTCATTGCTCAGACGTCTAATTTAGATTGCTAACCCCACATTACAAAAATGGGATAAAGGGCTTATAATACGACAGCTAGACCCAAGACATAAAAATATTGTTAGTGTCATGATAACCCTTACAGAACCTATCCATGTTATTTCTGTGGCTAATAATGTGAGATTTTCAGAGCTTTTAACTTTTATCACAGTTTTATCTTTTGGTTTTATTGTAATAATCAACTGCTGGAACATTTTGAACTCTGCAGTTAAAGTAGTTTGCCACTGTCCAATAATACCATTCTTATTTAATGAAGCGATAATACTCTAATGCCCTGTACAATTTTTTAAATGTGAATGCTTACTCAGCTACACAACACTCTTGCTGATATTTAACTTTAACATTTTGCCAGCTACCTGGTGATGATATACAGTCTCATTGTTGTAGCTAATGATAATGAAGACTGCAACTGTGAAAAAAATGTTGACTATATTTTATATCCAGACCCAGGCTGTTTCTTTTTAATATTTTTGTCCAAATTTGGTGATTTATGTCAAAGTAACAAATGTAAAACAAACAATAACTGAAAAAAGACATGCAGCACATATATCAATGATGGAAACACAGCATAATGAAAATAATTTATCTATATAAAGTGTATTTCTTTAAACTGTTCTCTTAAATAGACTCAGATGTGGTGGTTGGGGCAAATGAATGACACTGCATGTTCTTACACACGCTTGTTCTTTTTTTTCTGTTTCTACCCCACCAGACATTATTGATAGTTTATTTCTGTGTGCAGAAATGTTAAGTATCCCAGACCACATCTATAAATTATGCATCTAAAACCACAATTAGTGACTGATTGCTTTGGTTATTTAAATATTTAGTAGCTTTGTAATTTTCATTGATTGACACTCTTAATGATTTAATAAGTAGTAGAGTTCACTTTCATGTAGCTAAATGACACAGCACAAACAGACACAGCCTCTGATGGTCTATTTGCTTCTGTTGTGTAAATTTGTCATGCATAGCTAAATTAGAAAATATTTTTGCATAATTACCCACTGAAGCTGGCTTTACTAGCCTACATGCAATAGAGATGTGTCCCAAGCCAGAGGTCAGTAAGCATGAACATTAAAAATGGAGGACACCTATTTGCTGTAGTGAATCTTTTAGAACAAAAAAAAAATATATATCCTCAGCTATAAATGCACATCAACCTCTGAAAAGCAGCTCAATACTTCACCTTATCATGGCAGTTTCTTTTATTTAGAATAACTTCATAGAGACCTCTCTGAAAGTGCGTCCCTGCTTAGCCTTCACTTTCATCTTACTAAAAAAAATGTATTTACACTGACAGATTTTCAATTCTTTGCAGTGTCCAAGTACAAACAGATAACATTTGGGAGATGTTAGACAACTTAGAGATGTCTAAGTTCCTTAGCTTGATGATTCCATGATGGAGCCTTTTTTTAAATAAATTACTGACACCCTCACTTGTCAGAATTTAATATGCTGACTATCAAACCTTTCATAAGTATGTATTATATATTTGTATGTTATATGTCAGCCTAGGCCCAGCTTCGAATTAGAATTTCCTTTATATTTTCTCAATTTTCTAATGAAGACTAGCACATAGGGTGAAAAGGATTTCTTTAGGTTTGCGTCCATCCAATATAGTTTCAAGCGTAACAGCAAATTACAGTTTTATGTAATTGCTCTTTAGAAAATGTGTCTTTTCTGGAAATTAGATCCATACATACCAATCTTCTCCTCTAACACTGTGCTGGCATTCAGCAGCATGTTAATCTTTCTTTGTCTCTTATTAACTTTCGTAGCCTAATATCTGGAGGGAGAGGAGAATGAGAAATCTGCCCTCACTGTTATGATTGATTAGCTTTCTTGTTTGTAGATGAAAATTAACATGTCAAATCATATTTCTGCAAAGAAAATGCCCGTTAATGGTGTTTTTGCCCTATGAGTTTGATGCGGGTCGAGGGCTGATTTGTTGCATCTGTGATAGAATTAGAGAGAGGAGACAGCATTCTGCTGTCATCTCCTTCAACAACAGAAACAACTTAATCAACACTTGCAGGACAGAGGGAATTTACTCAAATGGAGGTCATTATTCTTCATTTTTGTCTGTGCCAGTCTCTTGTTTTTGTCAGTGGCAGCTAATTAAAGAAAATAAAAAAAATGTTATAAAAAATCTATCAAGAATTAAACCGGAGCCTACATCCCTTTCAGAAAAATCCCAGTTATGTCAACACAGGAGCTGACTGAAGTGGAACAGAGATGCAAAGAATTAACAGATAGAATACATTAAAAAGGTCAAATTTTACAGATTCTGAGGGATCCATGGCGGAGTGTAATCCAATGCAGCTCCCATATGCAAGCAATTCAGCAAAATGCAGCATTACCAGTGAGTTACAGCTCTGAAGTGTCTGCTTCTATGAGAGACAGATGGGATAAGCGAGGACAGTGGGAGAACTTGGGTCGGAGTTCACAGTGCATTCTTGATTTAAGTGAAACCCATCTCGCAGAACGCTGATGCGAGCACATTTTTGTAATATGGACACAATCCACAAGATTGTATTTGAGTGATTTTAATCTGAAAAGGGCAGAAATCCAATATCACTGGCAGCTTCGGAGATATGAGTAAGAAGAGTTATGGCGTTTTTAGACATGTGAGAATTGTGGAAAATAGGAAACTACTGGTTGTAATTCTGCAGCGGCAGACTGATGGTTGAAGACATGATGTTGTTTTCTTGTCAACTGACTTGCCTATGCCCATGGGCTAGGACTACTTCTCACACAATAAGTCCTCGGGATAGTCTGTTGCCGCTATCAAATGAACCCTTGCTAAACGCCCATTAAAACCCAACGGGTCCTGATTAATCTAACCTTAGATTACAAACTGAAAAACATCCAGTGAGGTTTCAATCAATCTGCATATACCTTGAAGCCAAAATGCAAAACCCGTCTGTGGCAGAAGGCAAGAGTGCAATCATATTTGCCAAGCAAATGCACACAGAAAACTTTTTTATCTTTTTATCTTTTTCATAAGTTTGTTTTAGTATTTTCTGGTCCACCACACGGCTTAAACGCAAGCATGAAACATGGGCTACATCTGTCCTGTGATTGATCATAAATGTTGAGATGCACTACGCTCCTTCAAGCTGCTCTCAAGGGGAGAGAAAAAAAACACTGATGGAGCAGGGAGCAGCGGTAGGAAGATAGCTTTAATGGACAAATGAAATAGTGGCAGGGGCTGGTGTATGCAGCCTGTATTTTGTCGGAGCTTTGGGAGGATTTCTAATAATGATAAATAGTCAGTGGTGTTCCATTTGTGGTAGGAAGAGGGAACCTGCATATGGACCCCATCATAGTCTCAGCCTTTCATCCATTCATATGAAAAATCCATCCTGTCAACGGCAGTCAGAAATGATCTGGCAACACGGAGTAATGTGACAGAAAACTACACACATACACACTTGTATTGACATACTGTACATGCACTCATGTACATTATACATGCATAAGCAGACACATACAAGCACACAAATGCTCTCTGTCTGGAATGCATTATTGCAATCATGATAGACGGATAGACTTTCCACCACCCCCAGGTTACTGCATCATTACTTGTCTCAGATATTCATCCATCTCTTTTTTTTGTATTTAAGTACACCTCTCACCACCATATACTAAATGCAACGATGAACACTGCCTGCATTGGAGCCTGGGTGCAGTATAGAGTTGCAGCTGATGGACCCAGGCACAGTGAATTCTCTTTTTTTTCTGTGTCATTAAAGCTCCAACCTTAAAAGCAAATGTATTTTTGCATAAACCCTTAAACATTACCGACGAAGGCCTCGCTAAACTAAAAATACATTTCTGTCCAAGCTCTGAAATTGTAAGACAAGTTGAGCTCAGGAAGAGGAAAAAGCAGCAGGTGAACGTATGGTGGTCAATCAGGTGCCACACAGTAGGCATCAAAGCCCTTTAGAAGTCTCCTTGTCAACAGAATGGCCTCGTTTTTTTAACAAAGTTATTCTCCACAGTAACCACTTGCACATTTATTTGAGAGCCTGGATTTAGCAGCAACTGTCACGACTGATTGAAAAAGAGCTTCAAGACTCCAAAAATTGATTCTTATTCAATAGCAGTAAGTTGTAGGATATTTTCTGCACTTGCATCTACTCCGGTAGATTGTTGCACTGCATGATAATCAATACTCCACACAGTGTTTGTTTTGCTTTATCTATTTTCTTGTCAGTATTGCATGTCAAAGACATACGCAAGACAGTCAGAACTTTCCAAATTCCAGTTTTTTTTTTCATTTTTAGAATTCTGACTATACAGTAGTTCGCAACAATTGAATATCTGGCTGTCTTTCGTGTCTCAACAAATGTATTCAACACTTTTATCAACAATCTGGAAATGTGAATTTAAACCCATATTAGAAAATATGTGCAGGTCGCCTGCGAGTAGGTTTTTGACAGGATTCAGTACCGTAAGAATATCACATTAGCTCAAACAAGGACACGCTTATTTGAATTCCAAAATATTCCTTGTAAAAATAAATTAGAAACAACCATCTGAGTCAGACTTTGTTAACAATGGAATTATGGAAGAGAGACAACACACAAGAGTTTATTTTTTATTTTTTTAATCAAGTTATACACCATTAATTAAACAAAATGCTGTGAAAAACCGGGAGATCAGAGAAAAAAGGACAATTGAAGTGCCTTCAGTGTTACACATATGTCTCTAATAGCTGTCTTCAAGAGTAGTTTATCCTTCGTCATTAAATTCACAGATACAAGGAAAGGCAAGCATTTTTGACGAGAAGAGGACTGTCCTAAAGCCATTCAGATGAGCAAGTCTCATCCTGCCCACTCACTCGATACCATTCTGACTTGAGGAGGCTGAAATCAGGGCTATGACCTGTTCAAGGCTACATTCCAAGTGTGTTGATAAACTTTGCGTCTTATGTCTTTATCTATAACTTATTATTGTTAATTTTTTATTTTCAAAGAATGTTTCTTTAAAAAGAATGTTTCCTCTGTTACAATCTGGTTTTGCTAAGTTGCATTGTTAGTGGATATTAAGGCTCCAACAGCTACTCTACGATTCTATTTGAAACACCAAGTGCAGCAATAAAAAATCATTACGTATAATGACTATCATTCTGTGGCTGCCTTAAAAAGCCCAATTTCCCCATAGATTAATAAATCAGCCACTTTATTGTAGTTTGAACACAAAGACAAGAGTGAATTGATGACTTTTAAGAGTTTTCAGACTCTCAATCACTTGCTTTTCATTTTAAACAAGACAGAGTAATTTGTTAGAGCACCATTATGTGGTTTTTGAGAAAATTATGATGCCGGATCTGCTCTGACATAATAACCGAAGGAAAAAATTGTATCACCACACTCTCGCGGTCCCATACAATAGTGTGAGGGAACCATACAATCACTGTATGATTAGGCATTATCAGTTGTAACTGACTTCCCCCTCGCATCTCAAGTCTTTTCTCTCACTCATCTTCATTGCTTGTGACCATGTCAACCTCACATAAGTGGCAAAAGAAATTACTTTTGTTCACTTTCATCAAAGATTGAAAGACACTAGGAAAGAACAAATGGCCAGCTATCACCAGACATGTGAGTTGTCACTAATTCTCGACTCAAAGTCTTCATGTTTTACCCTATGGCTCTTTCATTCTCTCCTGTTGTCTTCACTTCAGAAACATCTGGTTAATGGCCCCTTTCAGTTGATGGTGTCTTCGATCTTCTTATGTGCAGATGCACGCAAACACATTTATGGTTTAATAATTTTGTTCTTATGAATATTTAATCGCACATGTATTATTTAAAGCATGTGTGCGGGTGTCAGCATGGAAAATATTATTCCGAACAGACTGAAGCAGCTGATTTTACTTAGGAGGTCGTATAAAGATTATATCTCTCAGAAACATACTTAAATCCATTCAGTATAAGGTTTCCTCTTGTGTCTGGAGCTCGACATTTTCTAACCATGGACTTTTGTAAATGGTGTATGATGGCCACAAGCTGTACAAATAGAGATGGTGTGATGTTTCTGGAAGGCAGCACTATGTGAGAAAATTTGTTTTTGTGCGTCCCATCTCTTAGAAATTGTTCCATGTTTACTCAGACTCCAAGACCTAAACTTTAACAGGGTTTGTACAACATAATCCACATGAGTAATCCTAGAAAATGACAGACAAGGCCAGTGGGCTGTGTTTCAGAGAGCTGGCAGAATTGTCTGACAAGGAAATCACAGTGCTGGACACAACTTTGTTGGATATTTAGTTAAACCCATTCCATCTACCAAATAAGAAGGGATATAAGGATTTTATACCATTATTCAAGCCAGCTGGAGACCTGAAGCAGACTAGAGGCATGCTAATTTGATGCTATTGGTGTTACATGTACACGTGACAACATGCACGTCTGTCCAAGGCTGGAAATTGAAACTGAAGGAGGGCTTTGCAGTGAAATATTGTGGTAGGAAAAGAGGAAAGGTTTTTCATCACAGTACGAATAGACCAATGGACAGTTCAGACAAGGAAGTTTAGAGCATGATTTGACTCAGTTTGTTGCCAGAAGTCAAATAATGTTTACCATAATCTTGAAACACAAGGGAACCTGAAGCTTTGCCTTGGATTTTAAGCAGTTTGTGATGCATTAGTTTCTAATGACGTGTACTGCGTGGCTAATTTACAAACTTCAGCAATGGTTCAAAGACAATTAGATCCCTGCAGAATACTGAAGAAATATGCCATAGCCAGGACTGAAGTTGACCGATTATTGACGGCACCCAGTAGATGCCGTTGCATCATATTCTGAAAGCAGTGTGGTTTTGTTTTGCCCCTTACGAGGCTTCCTCTCACACTGGGAGGATTTCAGAGGCCGTGCATATCCTCTGCTTGACTGTACAAATCACATTTAGGCAGGTTTAAATCACATATCTCTGTGATAAAAAAAGTTTTTTTTAAGCCTTTGGAAATCCTGCAGTTCATTTTGATGTCTTTTTTCTCCCGCCCTTCATTTGATGTAAGATTTTCTGGTGTGGTGGAACAGTTTGTTTTTGGGCTGCTGAAACTCTCATTATCCATGCTTGAAATCTTCAGACAGGTTGATTTCTGGCCTGCTGTCATCAGTTGTAAAGTTGCAGTCATGTGATATATGAGTGGGAGTCGGAACAGAGAGTTTTTATTATCACTATGGCTGTCTGTGTCGGTATTGTGCCTGACTTCTTGTCCAACTCATCTGCTCTACGCTGATTGAAATGACTTCTGTCAAACAGAGACCGGAATAAAAAGACTCTTTGTAGAACAGAACAATGGTTCTGGGAGCCCTCAGCGCATCTTGTAGAATCACAAGTATTGTCTTGACTGGCTATGATAATTTACAGCAGCCAAGTCTAAGACTGCAAAAAATACAACTACACCGACTTATCCTAAATGATGGATCAGTGTGTTGCCCTCGTATAATTTACTGTTTTCTCGCTAAAATAAGCTTTTATCACCATGCAACTTTACATTTTCAAATCTGGGATATGAATCTTCCTTTTAAGGAGCAAAGCTACTCTTTTGCAATGGTGCTTGGCTTGAACTGAGACTGAAACAATATTTTGCCAAAGATCCACAGACCCAACCTGTTAGTCCTTCCATAATTGGACTCTACTGCATTCCATTTCCATTAACACAGATGCATAATGCAGTGTGTTGAAAAAACTGGACATTGCCAATACGGGGACATAGCACAGAGAAGTAACCTGACCTTTGCCCCACAACCCCCCCCCCCCTCTCTTTTTAGGCTCTCTGTCCTTCGAAGCAGCCACTTGCTCAGGCCGGATGGATTGATGGTTAGGGTTGCAAAGCTGAAGGTTACAAGAATAACAGGTGGTGATGTCGGCACATCCAAGTACAATAAGCTGTCCCTCAGTAGCTTGTTAATCTAGGATACACAAGTGATGGTGTGGACAGACTGGATCGGGGGTATGATTTGTTTCAAGAGCGCTACATAGAGCCAAAGCTCATTCTTTACTTTGTGTGAATGTACAAAAGCGATGGGTAAATGGAAACTCAATTATAATAATGTGTGATTATGTTTGGTCATTCTCACATACTGTATTTATAGTAAAAAGAATACTACCTCTGAATTTTCTGCCGAGTACTAAAAAGAACGAAAACAAAACTCCGAATATTAAATGATAGTCTACTTCTGTTACTTAAGTCCACAATTTTCTTGGAGGCAAATGGAGAGTCATGGCCAAATCTATAAACGGCTTCACAAGCTGCCAGCATAAGAAGGGCTCCCACATGCTCTTTACCCATTGTCATCAGGGCCATACTTCTCTCATAATCAGCTGCCTTTGCTAAGTGGCTGGTGTCGATGGCTGTGAGTCAACCCAGCCCACTACGATGATGAAGATAAAACATGTGGAAACGCTGTGTATTTGTCCCTGTATGTACACATTTTAAAAATGGAAGAGTAAAGAAGTAGAGAAATAACAGGAGTGACATAAATTGCGTGGGCACCGGTGACTGAGTGGGTGAGCGACAGTGGCCGAGGTTCATTAGCGTGTCATCAGCTGCCTCCATGGCAAAATAATAAGGCCTTATTTCTTTCTGTTCCCTCCATTCCTTCCACGCTCACCTCCCCATTCTGCATATCTGCTGAGCATTAACTCAGCTGTGGCAAATAGAATCTGATCTCAAGCGACCCGTCTTGTATGGTGACACGTTATGAAGAAATAGATAACAGCTGATAAGGTGACAAAATTAAAATGATAGCAGTGAGGTCATGAATCGAAAGGGGCAGCGAGAGCTAGATGAGCTGTGCGGAGAGCAGAGGGGAATGCAGTACATAAAATGCTGCTTAATGCACAATCTAATTTTGCTTCAACTAGGAGGTGCATACTAGAAAGCAAAGCAGTTCCCGAACTGAAAACATTTCATACAGAGAAACAGTCTTTATCCATGTCTTTACATTGAATTGGTCGTTAAATTATGAAATTAATAAGGACAGTTCATTAAGGAGTTTTAAAAGCAGTGCTGATCTACTAGTCAAATATATTGTATATCAAATATTGACTCGGTTCATCCCCAACTAGGATCTGTGGGTGCAATTTGTCATTTCATTTTGCAACCTCCTTGTAAATTCAGTCCAGTAAATAAGCAGCCTGTACAGCACAATTCAAAGCATGCGCCAGCAAAAGGATAGAAAGAAAGAATAGTGGTGCATGCCCTGGCTGTGTAGGACCTGTTATTTTTTTTCCCCCACCATGACTGTAAATTTGTATTTCACTGAAAATTGTGGGTTGTGAGAGCATTTGAGTAGTGTCCATTGTAAATAGTGAAGTGTCATGCTGAATATATCACAGATTGCAGCTTCGTAGCAAATGAACAAATCACCACCTCCAGCTTGCTCATTAAGAGGCTGCAAAGGAGCTAAACTGAGTCAGCCAGAGGGATGCACCATTGTTTGGTGCCCTCCATCTGATGCCAGTGGATATTTTGCTGGTAAAATACACAATTACTTATTTTAAGTCCTTTCTGTGTACTGATTTAATCAGGTCTGAAGCATACAATTGTGAAATAATTGCGTCTTTTTAATACATTTTGAATGCATCTAGTGACCGTGACACTTTGAAAACAGGAAATTTGCTGAATGCCTCAGTTATTGCACATAGAAATCTGAAATATGTCACCATAAAAGCAAGGGTTTAGGTAAAGGCTCATGAGAGAGGAGTTGATAGATAGTTAGATGGTAGAATGCCTTGCCCCATTATATCCAACTGAAAAAAAATACAATGAGATCAGCTTGGATAAAAAAAAGTAAGTAGCTTCACAACAATGGGAAGAACTGACATTTTTCTCATTTTGATGATGTCCTGACCCAGGACAGAAACATATATTTTTAAACTACAGTACGCTCTTCTACAGCTCTCACCCACCATGCCCCAACTGACATGTGTTTGACCCCGATCCTTGTCTGCAGGAGACAGCACCTGGTGCCCCACCACACACCATTAGTGGTCAACCGCTCATACACACACACACTCTCGCACACGTACGCGACTCAAGATATTTTTAGTGGAGGTGATACAACCGCGTTGGTAACTAACTCTCAGAGATTCACACCCCGCGGACTTCACAGGAAGAGATCCATTTCCTGACAGCAACCACAAACCATCTACATATGCAGCATAAATATCCTCTATGTGGGAACTTTGCTTCACTTTTAAGAGCACACATGATTTCATGTGGAAAAACAAATCAACATAGGCATATGAAGTGTTCATAAAATGTTGTGTCTCCCAGTTTTTCTATAGCAGAAAAGAATGAATAATAAGAAATGTTGCAATTAAACTGTGAGTAAAGTTCCCTGCGTTCCCTTCAACATTTGTAAAGGATTTTGATTTTAAGTTATAATTAATCAAGAGCCATAACTAAATTGACAAAATCCACTTACAAGTCAACATTAATGACTTAGATTTTTTTTCTCCAAAAACCAAGTTAATTAGTTCCAAAGAAATAATACTGTATATCAAATCTGAGCGGAACATTCTCTCTGCGCTGTGGAATATTGTTTACTGCACATGCAGTTTGGATTGAATTAACAGCAACCTTACCTGTGCCTGCTTCATCTTTTCAGCCTCCACCATTGCCGAGAACGGGAGGAAAACATGCCTAAAGCTCAAAGTTTTCGTCCGACCATCAAGTAAGTGTTTGCACACAATACAAGGCTTTGTAACAGGCCAAGTTAAAGGACACACTTGAACCAAAAATCAAAACAAATTTGACCAATTACGCACTTACATCCCTACCCTTATTTCCTTTAGCTCACCGTCCAACATGCTCTTTTAATTTATCACAGACCAGCTTCAGTTGTTGTGAAAATATTTTCTGAAAACATGACATCAGTCAAAATCATCTGAATGTTGCCATGAGCTTTGTTGCTTGGGATGTTTAATTTGAGGGGTTAAGGGTGGGGTGGAGGGGATACAAATGTATCTAACATATTTGGTATCCACCTCTAATGATTTCTCATTCTCCCTATTTTCTGTTATAGACAGCTGTGTGAAAACTATAGGTGCACGTGACCCTGTTTTTGATGTAGAGGACAAAGTAGACAATACGTTAGAACCACGAGGTTAGTATGGCTTCCTGCTTCTTTTACCCTTTTCTGTATGACTCCTGCATATGTTTCTTGTTCTGTGCTGCATGTCCTTCCACATCACTGCCTGATGTGTTTTCTCAGAGACCTATTTTTCTCAAGATTGCCATATTGGTGTTGTGTCACTGTTGCTGCTTACATGTTGAACTACTTATCTAATTATACTGTGGGCTATAAATTGTCTTGACATGCATCTGTACATTCCATTTACATGGTGTGATTTGCAGGTCTTCATTATCTTCATTAGCACAATGATTCCATTCTTGTACTTTGTATCCATACAGTCATTGTACATTGTACAGGTAACTATATGGCCACAATTATGATAGGAGAAAAGAACAGAATACAATTTGAAATTAGAGATGCATTCACTTGCAAGCAAATGTCTTTGATTATATTGCACACAAGAGAAAAAAACACTCCGCATTAGCCACATATGGTTCTTTAATTCCCAGCAGCAGCAGCTCACTTCATGATCTGAAACGATAGAAATACCATTCCCCTGTCAGAAAATATAATAAAGTACACTTTAGATTATATTAAAAACACAAAGCTAAAAAAAAAAAACCTCTCCAAAAGTTTCCATCTATACAAATCAGTATGCAATATAATCTTACACTTGAATGGAGAACACATAGCAAGTTCAGATGACTGGACATTTCTTTATGTAGGCCTATCTGGTTTCCTCTGTGCTGGTTTTCCCACTGTCCTATAAAGCTTGCATGCTTAATGGCTAGCTCTAATTTAAAGGAACAATTTTCTTTTGGCTCATTCTCTGCTTTATGGATTCTAAATGAGTAAAATTAAAACATTAATTCTTCAAATGTCTGATTCTCAGTTCTGTCTTTTCTGCCCTATGCTGTGCATGGTTCGGCAATTTTTTCATGAAGCAGTGGGCAAACATTGAACATGGATACAGATGTCCCTGTTACAAAGACACTGGTGGCAGCTCACCTGGGAGATAAATTCAAAATGTTTCTGACACTGAAACTGGAAACATTATATAGCAACTGAAGTTCAAATGGCAACTCAGACTTTGTGACATGAACCCCAAATTCTTCTCCTAAATGTTGCTTGTAAAAAAGACAAATGTAATGTGCACTTTGTAAGAAAAAAAAAAAAAAAATGAAGTTAAAAGTTGGCAGATGATTAATGTTTGTTTGTAATTTTCTGTCACGGGAGAGAAACCCATGGCATTCACCTTTTTTATTTTCATTTTTTTATCTTTTAGATGATACCAGCCACGAAACAGCTGCACCTTCCCGAAGTGAAACAAATGCTGCGGCACAGCTGCAGAAAACAAGTCAACTTCTGGCCTCACTGCTGGTCAGCCTAGCAGCACTCTCCACTTTATAGCGCATCCCTCTATGCTGGAGGTCATTTACACCTAGCGTGGCCTGAGTCTGCCCTAGGCTGAGTTGTAGGGGGGTAGGATTAGGGTGGAATGCATTTGCTTGATTGGGCATAAGAGCAGGCTTCTAAAGGAACCCTCTATTTTTTTTCAGAAAAATATTTAAGTGGTCTTTCTCCGTCTGTGAGTGAACAAAGTTGATGTTAGAAGTGGGAGAGACAGTTTCCCCTCTCAAACCTTCGACTAAGATGCCAAATCCTGTTTTTTTTTTTGTGATTCTTATTTTCCTGTGAATTCTAACATCGCTTTACATCACATTTTTGTCATAGCAGCACTGATGTTTACCCACACAAACAACAATGTATTGTATAGCACATGCGTACAGACAGTGTTATACAGCATAACAGCACTGCACTCTCACACACAAAAACAGCAGAAGTGTTTTTAACAATAGTTGACGGAGTAGTCGTATTACTCAGTAGGACCCTGAAGATTTGGACTTGGAAATTACTGCACATGCACAACATAGAAAGCTGTCCCGAGACCTCTCATGGAGCCTTTCAGAAAATGTTTGTTCAAGCTGAACCGAGTCAGAAGAGGTAGATTGTCAGAGCTCTGTTTTACTGCAAAGTAGAACAGAAATCTAATGAAGACATAAAAAAGAGGAATGATGTTTTAAATTGGGATTAAGTTTAGTTTAAGACACTGCAACATTGAGAAATGTGAACATGCTACAGATAGGCTACTTAGAGTTATAGAGGTGATAAAATATCCCTCAAAGAATGGAACACGCTCTGACTCACAAAACAACTGAAATAAAACTTTCTCACCAGACACTTTGTTGAGGGGTGTTAAGATCTAGGATCAATATCTTTTGAAAATTGATCACATAATTTCACGGCAACAAGCGCCATAATTCGTGCAATGTTTACTGAGCTGGGCTGCAATTGTTTTCTCTGTTCCAGTTGAGCATTCGTCAATATTAACACTCCCATAAACATTTACATCTACAGAGCCTACACACCTCTCTATTGATTGCTAAAATTACTATTTAAAAATAATTCTCATATAAAACCCCTGAGTAAATTTCTTCTCAGACTTTAAACATTTGACTCTCACAATCATGCCATCATACACTGTTTTTAAACCTGCACATACAATAAAATTTGGTTTGAGATCTAATTAGGACAGGGGAAACAGTTTGAATATTAAGTGTCTTTTAAAGTGCCATTTAAAAAAAAATGTTTCCTTGATTATACAGCAATTGTTGCTTATAATATCTTAATACTTGTCAGTTGTAGCACAAACGAATGTACTGGACAGCAATGATGCACACAGCAATTTCACATAATTCAAATTCTTCATAGGGAATGTTTTCTTTACTTTAAAAAAGTTATGAACATCTAGGAAACTTATCCTTACAGAAGCTGAGTTACTTTCTGAGCAACGGGTCTATGAGACAGGACACAAATTGTTTAGGGAGACAAACAGAAGAGAGAAATAGAACCAAGTAAAGGGGCACAGGAGCAAATGAATGTCCACCTTCAGCTCCTTGTGTTACTGGTTTAAGTGACTCTTTAATGAGGTTCAAAATGACAGGCATGCAGACCCCATGTTGTGGCAAGGGGAGTTATTTCTGGTATTAAAAATAGATGGTGAAAGGCTTGAGGGGGGGTCTCGGGAGGGAGGGGGTGGGATATATTTCCTCTGTGGGGGGTATTAAAGCACCAGTGACCTTGCAGTTTGAGAAGACTGGTGACTGAAGGAGACAGAAAGAATGAAAAGGAGAATTGCTCACACACAGAGTTTGTAAAGACATGGGCGGTAGCTGAAGGTAGTATGATTAGTGCCTAAAACATCATCGTAGACAAAACAATAAAAAGATCCATGCAGCCTAACTGGAAAACTTCCCATTGAATGGCAAACATGCTGTTTAGTATCATTCAGCCTCAAATATCTGCACTGTTTAGCTTTGGTTTGATTTTCGTGGCTTATTTTTTCTTTTTTTTTTATAGAAAAAAAACAGCTTTTGCCTTAGGCCATTTTTTGTTTTTGTACAATGCTATTACAGCAAAATAGCAGCTCATCTATGAGGGGTAATAGGAGACAAGGCCATTTAATGAGGTACTAATTTTTTATAATAACATCATGTGAAATAAGCACTGCATACGATTCAAGACTTGTCAGCAGGTGAACAGTAACATTTTATCAGAAGCCAGCTTCAATTATACTCTTACAATTATCAATACTATTTGTCATAATTGCTGTCATTACCATGATTTGTTCTTAAGACACCTTCACCTGGGAAATGAGGATCAACTTATGTACTGGATACCGTGTATCCTGAGGTAGTCAACCATAAAACATGTAGTGTTAGGTTAGTATCTGTTTTGTACCTTTCTTGAGGACAAAAGAAGAAAACCGAGATATGTCATTGTTAAAACTGTATAATTATTATTATTGTTATGATGATAATGATTATGACTATTATTATTAGGAAAAGTTCTTGATGTAAATAGTGTTTGATATTAAAGTATTAATTTGGTTCTTATGTCTTTTCTAAAAATGCCGTATTATCTCTGGGTTTTGCGGAGTGTCTACTGTTCTCAAACACTGCATTGTGTGCTTTGGTCCTCAATGCTTAAAGAGACTTTGAGTTAATACAAAGGGGAAACTTGGGAGCTGTACACATCAGTGTGCAGAGGGCTGGACATTAGCCAATGAGAGGCTCACCTCTTACACGTTTCAAACCGGTCACCAACCTTCAGCATCTCTTCATAAAAGGATCCTGCCTTGGAATGAACCATTCGGGACTCGATTGATGGCTTATTTGTACTATTTTGCCTTCAGGGTTGTAGAAGCATGTTGGTCAGCTAAAAGATCAGCTATGAGTGGACTGTCAATGTTTTATTGGAAGGATCTCACCAGTTTCATTATGTGGCATGCGCATGAACTTGATATGTTAAGGAAAAAAAGAAAAAAATAGTTTTCAGAAAGTTTTCTTTTGCTGTTTTCTTTTTATTTCAGATGTATTAGATTTTTCTGATCACTGTTTCTGTTGTGTGTTTTTGCCTCCCCATTTGAGTGATGTCAAACCATGTAGTTAGAGATGACAAATGTACATAACACAAGCATTTGTTGTGAAGTTACAGTGGGGGTCGGTCATTTTGTAATTCAAAAGCAAGTTTTCTGTTCTGAAGAAGGACTGTCTGTGTATCCATCTATGGCATTCATCCCATGACTCCTCAAACCTGTTCATCCTCTCACTGCACTCCCATGATGAGGAGCTGATACATCATGGGAGCAGGTACATCAATGTGGACATTTCTCGGTCTGAAAAACTGTGTGAAACCTATAAGTTTGAGTGTGAGTGCATGTCTCATTTACTGTTATTCCAGTGACTGGGAAGCGGCAACCCTCTTTGGCAGTGAAGAGTTTTTCCCATGCCTTAGCCCTACAGCCTCTGCGCTGGCAGCCCGTCTGTGTTCAAGATGCTTTCTGCCATTGTGCTTTTACACGGAACAGCTGCTGGCTTCCAAGAGACTACCACAGGGCCCTTCACTTTCTCTCCCTTTTTAACAACCCCAAATCACTTGTCACTATGGTAGATGGTGGTCCTGGGCACAGTTCAAGGATTAGAGTACCCCCTCCACCAAATCCTGAGCTGGATTGTTAACAGGGGCGAAGCCTAACATCGATCCAGGTTCTGTACTCGAGAGCAAAGCCTCTCAGCTCTCCTCTGGCTGATGAACCACTTGTTAGTTTTTATGTCTTGCCTCATTCTTCTTGCGCTTATACAACCCCCAACACCCCACCTGCTGTCCTTCCTCCTGCCCCTTTGAACCCTGCTCCTACTTTGCCATCAGTGGGGAATGTTTCCAACTTGCTCTTTTACAGTATATAAACAACGAGAAAATTTGACAAAAAATTATCTGTATTTGTATATACATGTGTCTGAGCAACTATGAGTACTTCAATAAAACAGAAATACATGCTTTGATGATTGTGCTTCTATCTGCTATTCTTTGCGTAAAAGTACAACATTGTACTTTAAATGTGTTATCTCAAGGTGGTAGTATTCATTTTTTTAATTGATTTTACTGTACTTTAATGTGTCACTGCTTCAAAAATCCTAAAATGAACCAAGTCAACACACTCAAGTATTGAAACTCCTGATGATTGTATACTGTCCTGCACAAGCACACACTCTTATCTCTAAGATGTATGCCTGTTAGACTCTGCCTGACCGTCAACATCATTAAATTGTTGTACCATAAAGAGCAATCAAAAGGAATATTATTCATCAGGATCAGAATAAGACCTTACGTCCTCTTAATTTTAGTCAAGCTGTAATGAGGACAGCTAATAACCTTCTGTTTGACCCCATCAGTGCCATTCAGCTTCGCCTTCCATTGTCGCTGGTAATTAGACCGAGAGTCTTAGGGCTCTTATTATCAAATGGAGAAAAGGCCCATGATAAGCCAATTTGAATCTACCAACGTTATGATGATCAGTGATATCTTAATAATACTATAGGTGGCAACCTCAAGTAGCTGAATTTGATAGATTTTAACAAAAGTAATAACCAAAATCAAGTTACACTACATTTATTTTTAATCTGACTTTAATAATTATTTTATATCATTTATTGCTATTAATAATAACTATTCATACTCAAGAACTTTTGGGGAAAATAGCAACTTTTTTTTGTGTGGTGAAGTGTAAAAAGAAAACAAGCACGGAATAAAACAACTTTACAGAAGAGAGCAGAACAGGGGAGACAGCCCCCTTCTGAACAGCAAATCCTTCCATTTCACAAAGCTAACTAACACTTCAAATACTTTAACACAACCCAGAAAATAATGTGACCGTAGTCAAAATAAAGATCAAAAGGGGTAAAAATGATTTGGGGCCAGCTTCACAAATGTAGTGATTTATTCACAATGACTTTTTTAAGCTACAGATATTTATGTTTATTTTTATTGAAAATTCCTAAGTGTGTACCAAAGGGAGTTATTCTCTCAGTAATGTGATGTCATGACAGATCGACAAAAAGAATGTTGGTCTTTTGTAACTCACAATCTCAAAAAACTGAAAATTAAAGTTTTATTCTGGAATGTCACTTTCATGATGTTTCTACTGCTGTCAATGCATGGATATGTTAATTCTGGCAAATATTACTTCAAAAGTAATTATGTACAGGCATGGTAGGTTTGAATTCAAACTTTTTTCTTTTTAGCAGACATTATGTGGTTCTCTTTTCAGTTTGACCACCACCCATTAATGTTTAAAAGTATGCATATTGGGTTAAATGTTTTAATTATTTTTATATATAAACGTGACAAGTTTCAGATGTTCTAAATTACTCAGATGACAAAATATTATTATTACAGTCATGGTGAAAAAATAAATACATGCACCAACTTAATCTCCTCCCCAATTTCTTGTCATAAATGATTGTGAAAACTTTCTACTAAAATGATAATACAGAAATATAACATTATAAACTACAAAAAGTCATAATCACTTGTTAATGGAAAAACTTCAAAATTACTAACTTTTTTCCTAATAGTTTCTGTTCTTTCTTAAGATTAAAATATGCTTTTTAACACTGAAGCCTGTGACTCAATACAGTTTGTCTTCCAAAAAACATGAACTTGCAAAAACAAGTGCATTTATAAAAGCATTGTTTTCTAAAAGGTACATAATACAGCCGGTGATGGTACTGATATCTTTTTTAGTATCATTGAGGGTAGCATTAAAGTAAAGATTAAGTACTCAATTCACTGTAAATCGGAGGAAATTGTGTTGATACAAGAAGACAAGAAGATTCATCCATAATGAAAATTCACCAAATTTCTTCTTTCTCTAAAGCTGGTGCATTTTTTTCACCAGGCATTCGTGGGAAAAAAAAAAAGCTTTATGCATGAACACTCTTGATGTGATGAGCCAATTAGTGTCAAGTTGTTCTTCCTGGTGTTATGACCAAAAAAGGCTCTGGAGTTCCAGGTGTGTGTGTGCAAGAGGGCCAATAAGACAAATCACCACCACTGATCATTAAATCCTGGATGATGGCTTTATATGAAGATTTATCCCTGGTGTACTATCAAGGCAAGGTCTCTGACCAGCACTGATTGTGCACTGAGCAGAAGGATGGGATGATGAGATGGTATTCTGCTGAATGCACATCTCAGTGACAACATGATTCTCCTATTCCTTTGATCTGTTTCTTATTTCACAAGAGTAGCCTGCTGCCGTGGGAAGTTTTATCTTAACGTATTAACAGCCCATCTGACAGTTCTGAAAAGTCCACTTTAGCGAAAGGCATTAAAAGGCATCATTCTCAAGTCGGCTGGTTCGGTTATTGGCGGCAATATATTTAGTTTCCATGTGAACAATCAGTTTGACTGACAGCTCTGAATGATGTCTTCAGTTAATCGCTTCACTGGTGTGAAAAGGTCATAAATTACCCAATTACGTTGCTCCCCCCTTTATGAATAGATATTTTGGGGGGAATATTTAAAATGCATCCAAAGCATATCGACTTAGTCAACCCCATATTTACGGAGAGAGGGCTGCTGGGTGGCTGCCTCTGCCAGAAATAACTGATAAGCTGAATACATTTTAGAGAATCAGTCACACTGTGGAATGTCACAGTGTTACTCGCTTGGAAAGTTGGAACAATATTCAAAGTCAGAATTTATGATTTATGACAACTTTGACATGTTTCTTGTGAGTACAACCGTTGTAGACCCCAAACTAAGTGTAATTAGAACATTTTATATGGGAAAAATGAATTGATACGCAAAGAAAGAAAACTTAAACTCAATGGTTTGACATAGATTTCTGAGAAAAGTGCAGAACATATTGGTGTGCAACACCTTGATGCAGTCAAAGCCTGTGCAATATGCTGGAGGTGAGTTTGATCAATATCCATTTAAGTATAATCTCTTGGTCTCTTTCATGGTTTTTGAAGGGTTAGTACCTTAAAGAAAACAGAAACTCTCAGATCACGGTCTTGCAGTTTGTATGAATTAGTTGCAGTTTTCACACATACATAAAATAATCTGTTTTAGGCACTGATCACAGGAAATCCTGTGAATAATGAGGGCAGAGGCTCCGTAGTATCTTGTGCAAGGTGCTCTTGTAAACAGGAAAATGGTGTGGTAAGTCACAAGGCTTTCCGAAACATCCAGCGTAGATTACCCTCAGCTCGAACAGAGGTCACTGGAGTGTGTCTGCACGGGTAATTTTTCTTTTACTTATGCCTCTCTTATGTTGACCTTCAGGACAGAGGTATGAATTGGCTACAGCCAATCCACAGGAGGATAACAGAAAGATGTGATGCCACTACAAAATGTCGACTTTGACACGAGTGAAGCAAGAAAAACAAAACACTTAGAATTCAGAATAATAAAGTGATTGAGCTCAACCTTATAATGACCAATTAATTCACAACAGATGTCAAGCATTAACATTATAGTTAAAACCAACGAAAATTCAGATTTTTGACCGGTCATTCATTCACAAAATTTTAATATTTACTTTGAGATACACCTGTGGTAGATCAAAATATGTTTTTCACATATTTTCTGTATAATGAATACACACAAATATACAAAATATGAAGTGTACCGATATAAGCTGTTTTGCCTGCAATTTTTTCAATTTTAAAGAAGTAGTAGAATTTCATATGCATTTGCAATATTGGAAGACACACGTCACATTTTAGAATTATGTCTTGCACTTCAACTCAACTGAACCCACGATTTGTGGTAAATTCACTGGTATTTGACCATCTCAACTCACAAGGTTTACCGACAGAGGAGAGAGCCTTTGTCATCTTAGCAGCTCTACGTTTGTGTGCCTCTGAAATGAAAAAAACATTTCCTGCCAGAGCCCATTGAATGAATGAGGTAAAAGTGACAGGGATATTACACTGACATGTCAGCACTAGATCATAGAAGTCTTTGCCCCGGGGTCATAAATTAGATTCTAATGATTTTGTCATTCTGTTAAAACAATAACTTCAGACCTGGTCTCTCTTTTTTTTGCCTCTGTAACCTTTGATTTATGCTTTTAATTTTTTGATAGCTTGAAATAGTCTGACACTTGTGCCATTAAGATGCTGATTGGATGAAATATTGTCGCAATTCATTTTCCTTTTCAAGTTTAATTAGTTTACTTTAAAATGCCATCCATCATCGCTGATGTGGATGTAATGCAGAGAGTATTGAGAGTAGGGATACTTGGCAAAAGGAAGTTTTACAGTTCACTTCTGGGGAAATAAACTGCAGCTGAATTATTCATATAGCTTACCATAACTTTAATTTGATTCTTAATTCAAAACTTTCCTTCTCCGACAATATATCACGTCACTCATACACAATATCTTAGAGGGGCTTCTGTTTGAAATGTGACTTTATGTAGATTATCACTCCATTTGATGGCATAATATTGTATTTCCAAAGAAGAATGCAGTGTATCAGAGATTAGACGAGCACACAGCTCACAGTTCAGTCTGAAATGACACATTTTGACTTGCAAAAATGGTGGTCTTTAGTTAGAATTTTCAACATGAACATTTGGTCAGCAGCTTAAGTGCTTTTACACATTTTAAAGAAAAAGAACAAAAGAAATCCCAGTGCTTTTAAATACTTAGTGACAAAATTATCTCCAAGCTTTTTAATTTTTTTATGTGAGTTGAACTCAAGACCAACATATGTTTTGTAACAATTTAAAAACTGCTTTTTCACTTCTTGTTGGGGTGAGGCGTTAACATTATGGTTAGCTCTAAAATGCCTCTCATTTGGTTGCTAAAATGTGCCAGTGAAAAAAAAAGGATCTATTGTGTATTCTCAGCGTAGACACATGGTATAGGAATTGCCACACTTCAACTGTAGGATCAGTTTAAAAAAACACGTTAATGAGTACTTTTCACAACTACAGGTCTCCAAACAGGTCTAATAGTTACAAAATTGCCACCCACTGCTGACCCCTATCGATTTGCCTCTCATGGCAACCATTTAACAGTGTCAAATGGCAAAGGGCATTAGGTCAACATTCAAATATAACCTTTTCTTGTGTATTTATTCCAGATTCCAAAGTACGCTTTTTTTCCCTCTGAGACACCAGTGTTCTACATTCCACAGCACACTGCAGCTTTGTGCTTTTATTAGTCTATTGTTAATTGGTGTTTTCATTGTTAGTTGGATTTTAGATTACTCTGTAAGAAAAGTATCACACAATTTCTCATTGTATTGTTTTTTTATAGACTCTTTTTCATTCCATGTTATTTAAGCACATGAGTTGTCATTAATTTGTTTTAATCCTTAATTTAAATATGTGATATTTACACACAGGCGTTTGTGAGTACAAACACTTCTTACACGCCTACAGGAATAATGAAGTAATTTAGCTGCTGTATGGTTTACAGAGTACACATTACCACATTCTTGCATGATATGAGCTGCAGACACTTATACCACAGAGCATGGATATGAAGGAAGTAACACATGCATGCAGTTGATACGAGTTGATAAATTTAACATTCATCTCATTTATCATTAGAAAGTAAAAAAAGAAAAAAAGAAATCTACAATTGATATTTGGACAACCAAAATCAACCAAGCAGAAGGCCATGCTGTTCAAAACCTTACTGTAAAATAGTAAAATGTTGAAAACTCCTGTATTTTACTGACCAAAATTGTTATTTTACTGTTGAAGTAGAATAGCACTCTGAAAACTAACAAGTCACTGGTAGTCCAAAAGCTTAGGGGTGTCATAAATAATGTAAAGCATTCAGCAGATTTGCAGTACTGAAAATGTTGCGCATGTGTATAGAGAGAGACAGAGAAGACCAAAAACACAGGCCTATGGAAATGATCTGACAGGTGCAGTGTACACATCTTGGTGTGTGGGCAGCATATATGATGGGTATTTTGCATACACTTCATGACTACAACTTTATAGTCAGGCACCATAATCTGAAATATGTAGCATTATTCATGACAGAGTTTAACATAGTTGTACTACCTTGCCAAACCCTCAGGCCTGAAGCTTGACAGTCTCTCTTCAAAAAATGTTTTATATTACCGTACTATTATGAGAATTGACTGTAAACAACAACCTTCTATGAAATGACACAGCATGTAAGAATGTGACTTATCCGCTTAAAACATGAATGCAATGAGTGGCTGAATTCGTTGGTGTCATCACCAAACTCTCCAAAGCTCCATATTTGATTCTGTTGAAACTTCACATCTCAACCTTCATTCCTCTGTCAATGGAGCAGCCGTTTTTTTTTTTTCTCTTTTGGGAAGTGTTAATTTTGTGTGAATTGGGGTTTAATATCTAGGTTTATTTGGTGCTTGGTGTGAGTGTAATCACGCAGTTATAAATAGACAAGGCAGTCAGGCCTCCTGGAAGGGGGTGATGACCAGCAGCAGCAGGGTCAAGGGCGAAAAGGGACCCAAAGCCCCGAGATGCAGAAAATTAAATTAGGCAACCCATCTGGAATGTGGCCGTTGAGTGAAGTGTCTGCGTGTGTGCATACCTGTGTATGAGATGTTGTGCGCTGAAACGATGTGTGTTAAGGCTTTTTGAGTGAATAGATATTTGGCTGTGTGGGTATGGCTGTGGGTTTTGCAGGTAGGTGGATGATTAGAGAGCAAAGGTGTAGAGTGTGAAATGTTTTAAGCAGGTGGGTGGGCAACTCTTAGGTAGGCTTAAGAACTAATTCCACATAGAAGCACGGTGAACTTTGGGAATGTGAAGCCGAAACCACAAATGCGTGCCAGGATCTGAGGGTATAAGTCCTGTATTTGAAGATCAGAGACATGATTTTTCAAGGATAAATCCCCAAAGACCATGCGTGGAAACTTTGTCAGCGACTTGATTGGTTGTTTTCATATTTTTTACTTACTTTGTTAAAACAAATTTAATTTGACTCCAGGCATGAAATTCTTTTTATTTATTGTTTTATATTTTTTACTTTCAAATAGTTTTAAAAGACAAAAAATTTTTTTTAGCCCAACTTAGCTCCCTGCACCTTCCGTAATGCCATGTCTATTATTAACCTATGACCACATCAGCGGTGTGTGTTTGAGATTTAGACCTTGTGAGAGCCACTTATTATGAGCATTTTTTTGTGTCCTTTAAAACATATACATTTTTTAAAATTTGACCTCCTCTTTGAACACGTAGGTTCTCTTATGGATGAGCTCCAATGTCCTGTCAAGACCATGCTGCCTCACACCCTGAAACACACTCATGTTGTGGGGCACTCTCTGCTATGCTCTATTTTATATTGCATTATTATTGTTATTATTATTATTAATTATTATTATTGTAACAACAGCATCAGGCATCCTTTCACTTTTAATGTGTTATGTATGTATGTGTGGTATGTCAGTTGCCTTGTGGAATTGTTTTTTCCATTTTTTTGCTTATAACACTGACAGTACGGGTAGGAATTAACCTTGTGATCCACGACAAACAAACTTTCTTTCTGTGTGTGTCAAGTTTATTCATTGTATTCAAATAATTTGAATAAGGCATAATCATGAATCATAGCCACATGAAAGCAAAGTACCCATATATGTTATTTCCCCCACGACATCATTAAAACTGCTCAAAGCTGTTTTTTTCTTTGTGATCCGACTGTCGCGACAGTATTGATCACGCTTACATCACTGAGCTCTTTTTTATTACATAGCTTTGACTATGTTATTACAGACAGCATGTTAACATTGTCAAATCGATGAACATGAATATGGTGATTTGAAAAAGAAAAAGGATAGGATGGTGAGTCTGTGTGACCGCATACAATAGGGCTTAGTTTTATCCTTTGTGTGCACGGGAAGAGTGCCTTTCAGAGGTAATGACAAATGTCAAGCCAAACACAAACAAAAAAAAATCATAACATTTCTCCACAATGCTGTAACATACATAACAGTCACCAGCACTGAAGATATATGAACTACCGAGAATTTTATTAATCTTGGAAGCCAGAATGAGCATGAAACTCTCAATGAAGTGTTTAAACACATGTTCTGGATTCAGCAAGGCAGAGCTGAGTGGGTGGGACATAATCACAAACAGCCAAGCCTTAAGGAGTCCTAATCCTGTAAGGATTACAGAGAAATAATCAGTTTATGTGCTCTATAACCAAATTCATCCGGTACGAAATGTCTTTTCTCTCAGTCTATAATGATTCGTGTTTTCTTCCTTAACATAATGTTCTTTTCTGTTCATCCATTTTCTATTGTGGCCACTCTGTGAGATATAAGCCTTTATGTAAGATTATGTAAGAATACAAATGCAACAAATACCTGCTAATCGATACACAGACAAAACCATTAAAAAAGTCAGACACAACCATAGATTGGAAGTTAGGCAGCGGAAGTTGAGGAATCGTCCGGGAAAAAATAAATGCAAAAGCAAAAAATATATGTAGTTAATGGTATTTAGGATGTGCAGAGGAAATTAACTAACTGAGTTAATGTAGATCAAGCATGTAGGGATGTAAAGGCTTGAAAATTGTACATGCCTTAATGAACGAACCAATTTCCAAAGGGGCATGACCCTTTTCTAATGCAGAGATACATTTGTATATAATGAAATTGCAGTCTAAAAAAAGATCACTGAGAGCGCAGGGTTTTTTTTAGCTGTCACAGGTCATGGATGCTTCCTATTACATTTTATGGTGATGATGCTGTACACTATTCTCATTTTAGCCTTCCTATTTTGTTTTGTTTTTCCGTACATTTTCAGGAATTGAAATGATAATCTTTTAAAACTTTTATCACTTTCAAATCTTTCTACTTCATCATACGTTCAACTAAAAACGCCATTCAACTTTTAAATTAATCTCAAGACATTTAGCTATGACCAAATGTATCTGCTCTTGAATCAGTCCTGAGGTAATGATGGATTTCTAAGGTAAGTGCATAGAAGCCAACTGTGTAGAGAAATGCAGAGATTATTCAGGCAGACGTTTTAAATCTGTTAATTTGTCCACATTCTTTAATCCACAAAAATGTTTTTACAACAAATAATAGAAAAACTTTTCCTCTTTCGATTTTTATAAAATCAAAATCAGTTACCAGCCAATAACTATACTATTAACAATATTTGTTTCCTGCACTTGTGTACAACAAATGTAACTATTGTCATGCATTCTTATGTATCATTTTGTTTAAGTTTTTCTGTGTTGTTTACAGGTTTCTGACATTTAATTGAATGTCAGAAGCATTTAATAGCACAAGCCTTCATGTGAATGTATAGGTTTACGAAGTACACATAATCTCCTTGTATGTGTGTATTAACATTGAGCATTACATTACTCCAAAGGAAATTATAACACTACTATATATGTTTTTCAAGAATCAATAAGACCTTTTTTAACTGATGTCTTGAGATCTTATATAAGATCATCATACCATCCTGAAAACTTCATTCCAGCGAGAGCGGAAGTGACGAAATATCTAATGATCCTTAGCACTCTAGTTTATATTTACGGTCACCCAGCAAAACAGGCATTCTCGTACACACAATAAAAATTTGCGTTCAGCGTTTCAACATGAGCTTTTGGTCTACTTAAACCCAGTCCCTAAATCTTATGGGAAGGAACACAGACATTTCCAAAGCAAACCTCTTGCCAAGCCACTTTTTGAAGGTTAGGAAAACAGGCTTTACTCAAAAAAAGGAAGAAACTCACACATGCAGGTACTAAAACGACTGGAAGTCTGCACACCAGTACACATGTGTTTGCCATAGAAGAGAGCCACCGACACCTCATTACCTTTGATTAGCAGGTTGGTCAACCTCAGTGGAAAACATCTTTGTGATATGCCTGCTTTAAAACCAGTTTGTGAGTCTCTGTGTGTGCGTATGTGAGTGCATGTGTACGTCTGACAGACATGTACTATAGCTTGCCCAACCCACTGTGTCATTCAGGAGGAAAGTCATGTGTCTCTATGTGGATAATAAGTTCCTTAGGGGGGGAAACTCTCTTCCACAGAAAACCACAGACTAGATTTTCACTTCAGATATCATACTTCTACTAAATTTCTTTAATTAACTAAATTGCGCTCTTCTCATATGATTTTGTGATTTTATATTTGGTGTTCGGGTTTCCATGGCAGAAATGTGCGTCCTATTACAACACACAAATAAAAGAATTTACTGTCATTATAAAAAATAAAAAAAAATCTCCAAGCATTACCCAAACCCTTTAAACTTAGGTTTGGCTATAAAAGACCACAAAAGCTGCTCATTTTTTCGGAGCTTTAAAATTCTTTGATTTTTCTCCAGCATCTTCTTGCCTGGGCTACTTCAGCTGTTTTCAAACTGTTTCTCCCAGGGCCCTGCTAAGGACAGCTAATTAAGGTATGTAGACTATTTTGTTTTCATGAGGCATGCCACTCCAGTCCCTCAATACTGCTTGCCCGCATGCTTCCCATTCACAAATAAATCTACTTTTGAACCCCTCCCTCTGTCTTCTCTGGACATTTTATGCTTTTAATTTTTTTTTATTTCCATTAATTGTAATGAGCTTAGCCTTATCCTCCTGTGGCCTTGGTATTCACAGTGCCAGCGGCTCATCTCAAGGTCACACAGCTCTGCTTTTGTTGTGAATTCACTGCCAGCATTGTCCTGCTGTTTTTCCCATCACCTACTGTGTATTTGTCTCCTTTAAAAAAACAAATCCAGTAAATTCCAGAGTTAAGTGAGAAACACGGTGAGAGGAAGCTGAAAAAATAACCAGGCAGACCAACACGCTGGTCTTTGTTTCCTTTCTAACTACTGTGTGTTCGCTCCTCTGTCATTTTAAAGAAAACTGGATATATGTGGGAAATTCCCCTGACAAGAGGAAAATTGTAGGTTTTCTCAGAAAGAGGCCACAGAATCCCCAGATCAGAGCAGAATGGCGTTGTTTGGTTTGTCTTGGACGTTCACCTGGTGGAGTGCTCAGGGCCATGTATTCATACATCAGTATCGCGGCCATCGTGCTTTCTTTTTTTAGGGTCTGGAAAAAAAAGGTGGGATGCTTCAATCATATCACTATTCTGAATATGTAACCACAAAATGAAAGTACTGCCAAACATGGTGAAAGAGTTTATTTTGATTTCTTACTGCTGATATCCTCTGTTACAAGCTGAATGTCATTGTTGTTTTTACCAACTATTATTATTCTCTTGTGCATGATAACATTCAGTAGAAAGTGGATTCTGAGTTTTTTTCTGACATTATTTTAAGTTTTACTTTATTTTACGTTTGTTGAGAAATCAGAACGTGCCAAAATATATTACTACTGCAGTACTACATGTTAAACACAATGTGAGTTTTTAAGCCTCGTGGGCTTACTTGTGTGTCGTGATACACCAGATGCACTCGCCCTTTCGCACACATTTATTGGAAATGTTATGTTTCACATCCTGATTTCTAATGGTCTCAATGAATCAAACTACACTGAGAATGCATTATCAATGCAATTGCAGAGTTGATCATGGATTTTTCCACTTCATATCGGTTTTTGCTCTCTCTCGTCTTTCGATTTGACATCATTTTTCCAAATCATAAAATTGATCAAGCATGGGAATATTTCTCCATTTACTCAAAAATTACGCTCTATTGTGTACTGCAAACCGAATGAGACATTGTTCATTTGTCACAAGTACAAAAAGCTAGAGAAGTCAATAATAACTGATGTGTTTGGCCTGACTGGTGTGGATGATCACTTCTCATTATTCCCTCCCAGCAAGATCTGTAACTGATCAGAGAGAAATGAACTCCATTAATCATAGGGCACTACATGGCATAAATCAGTTGCTGTCTGTTGTGGTGATGGAATTACGGCTCTTTCATTTGAATTGCATGGGCCTTAATTGAAATACAAAAAAAGTGAATGTGGAACTGCAGAAACCGAGGCAGTTTTTCTTTCTTTCCCTTATTTCAATGGTTGTTACAATTATTTAGTGATTGTGAACTCAGGCTGTAATTTGAGTCCAACTTAGTTCCAGTATGGATGATGAGTTTATAAATTACAGCTCTTGAATATGTGAATTATTTCAAAGGAACTGGCTCTTTCTTCAGCATTTGTTCCAGTGAGGCGGTAAAACGTGTGGCATTGATGCCAGGTGTTGTGCTTGCTATGGGCCTTTAACATCCTTAGTCTGCAAAAACAAAATCAAGCCCATACGTGAGGAAGAAAGGAAGATTATGAACATTGAAAATGGCAAAATCAGCAGTCTGGTAGACTTTTACAACAAAGCAGTTTTAGGGGTTTAGTGAAGTAACTTTAGGTCAAATTACTTTTCCAGTCTGACATAGGTTGACCACTTCTTCTCATATTGTATTACCTTCAGAACAGATGCAGTAAACCCAAACCCCAGATTTTTCAAATAAATCAATTTAAAGGTCAATATGAAAAATTAAAGGAAAAATAGAATCACCATTGAAGTAGTGAGAGAATATTCTTTTTCTTTATTATGCATCTTTCTCATGATTTAGAGGTCTAATATGTAAAGGGAAATGTTGAGCATAAACACAAAATTACTTCTTTTTACACAGGTTAACAGGGAAGGAATATTCAGAATTTCTTTATATGTAAAAACAGAAAAAAGATTTCTTTGCAAACCCCCTTTATCTTCCCTTGACGTGCACCACATTTCTTCAGTTATATGTTCAAATAAGTGAGGAAATAAATCAATTTATATTTTCAACATAATTCCATATGAGGATATTACACTGGCAAAAAGCTTGCTCAATGGTTGTGATACTTATCTATTTTATAGAGTCACAGCTGCAATTTTCTACAAGAATACCACTAAGAATGATAGATTTACTAGGAAGAACTGTAACAGAATAAATACGAACCACCAAGTAGAGTAGTTAATATAACCTGTTGTCATGTGATTTATCAAACCTTACCATCCAACCTTGGTAATCTGAGTGTTGCTTGCAGAACACAAAACTAAAAGCAAATAGTTTATACCCATAAACAGCTCTTAACAACATCCTTTTTGAGGATGTAAAATAAGCCTATATTTCTGAATAAAGAATAAAAAACTATGGATAAACTAACAAGTACATGAAATAAAAACACATCAGGTAAATCATTTCATTTTATCATGAATTACTGACTTACTAGTATCTTTATGCAGAAGAAATTGTATGAACTATTTCTGAGTGTTTAATTTGGCCTCTCTCCTTTCCTTAATCAGGTTGTTTTACAGTAGTGTAACATCATGGTTTATTCATGGTGAAACACCTCTATGAAACAATTGGGAAAAAAGACTACTACCACCTTTAAAAATGTTATTTTGGCAGAGTTTCAGTGTGCAGCTGTAGTGCCTTGAGCAAGGTCAGGCGCGTAGTCTAACGGGGTGCGTAACTGGTTTGCACATCATTAGCTCAGTGATCACTTATTGCCTACTCTGCCAACTATAACAAGTGAAGCGGTGGTCCGCTGACTGTGTTGCGCTTTCAGGTCAAAGGGGGAGAAGTCAACAAGAACATTTTTTTTAACTCGGAATTTACAGAAGATATACTAAAATGCATATCTGTTGAAATTAGTGGTGACTGAAGGAACATCACCATGATGAATAAGCATATTCTGACAGATATTCACATTTTAATGAGTACATTGCAACATATGAAATGTATGTGGTTACAGACCTTTAAACTGTGCAGTTGAAAATGTATCCCGAAACTAGATAACTAGAAAGGTCTCCTCTAACTTATGACCTTTATGGTTATTATGGCACAGGTTAAGCTATTGATTTTTTTCAAGCATAAAGTTAAAAGGAAAGCATGTGGGTTTAATAAGTACCATGTTCATAAATTCAACATTCCTTATATGGTGTGTGTGGGTCTCTTGGAAGAAGAAAGGTTGGAAGAAACTGCTTCGTGACATCCAGAAAGCAATCATCGTTTTGAGTGGTAGATTGTGTATAAAACCAAATTTTCAGAAAATGTCTCATTTGCGCACAAATTTAAGCTGTAAGAGGCTACAACTGCTCTTTTTCTCATATAATTTGTGATTAAGAACCCATTGGGCAATGTGGTGTCGTATTTTGGAGTTGTGTAATTGGTTGTTAGTTCAATTGTCTCTCCCCCTCAAAGCATTAATGAAATCCTAGGTCTAGTCTCAACCTTTATCAACCTTAATGGCACAAATAATTGCGTGAGCGTGCTCCCCCATATACATTAGCTGTCCAAAGACTGCCCTAAAAGGGAAATTTCACCTTGAGATACATTTATCGGAGGCTACTGAACTCAAACAAACACTCATGGTTAATAGGAAATTATCAGAGTAATTGCCACAGGGGTCATGTGGAAAAATCATAATGAGGAAGTCAGCTAGAGAAACAAAGCTTTTGTAATTAAATTATTTTGAAGCTAAAAAGAATCTCGCCAAATGTTTAAGACTTGACTCGCTGTGTGATGTCATCTCATGTGGGGGAATACGTCGTAAATCAGTTAAATGATGCCGCACCAATTGAATTAAAGTGGACTCCCTCGAATAATTCTAGCTTTGCAGTGTTTATCGCCATGTGTTTAACCCAGGGCCTCTCCTTTGTATGCCCTTCTGTCCTTCATAGCGTCACAGACCACTGGTAAAGAGCTAAATAATAACATTTCACAGTTTCACTATGGGGAGCCTTCTCCGTCCTGTAGCCCTGTCACATGATATCACTCTTGCCGAGCAGGGACTTGTTGTGCACCTTTCGAGAGGGTGTAAATGTGGGATCGTGCGTGTGTTTGTGTTGCCCCCGTGCGTGTGAAATCGCATTCTTGTGCGCTTGAATGTCACAGGGTACGAAATTTTCGATGACTGAAAGCTGTAACCTTCGTCGGCTCCGAAAAGGTGAAACATGTGTTTCCAGGGGAAGCATACGTTCCACTCGGATTTACAGAGGGAAATGACATATCCCCTTTCTGACAAGGAGTGTTAAAAAGTGAAATAGGGATAGATGCTGAGGCAAAACTTACCTCTAGGGTACAACAGCTAGAGCCATAAACCTGAGTCTAGAGGATGGAGACGGGCATCGAGCGCCATATAACGCTGAACCTTGTAAAATGGAAGACGGCTGGATTTTAATAATAATATGATATAGGTATACTTTTACAACTGAGTTCTTGTGAAACAGCACTTTCCGAGGGGAAAATAGTGTACTATAATTGTTTATTATCAAGTTCTAGAAAACTCACTCTTCCCATGGACTCTAATTGTTTCTCAGTCATTGTACAGTTACCTTCACTGTAGTTTTAGATTCCATTCTTCATGGTTCCTAAACAATGCTGTTGTTAAGAAACTAAACATGAGAGTTATTCGGACAGAAAACACGCTGCTCAACTCGTGCTCGGGTTGTCAAGATAGGCAAACATGATCTTGTTAAGTTTGACAGGTCAGTCCAGGAAATATTGTCCCTAATCCATGCTTCCACATCTTGAGGCCCGAAGGCATACACATTTTTCCTGTCAAAGTATTTCCTTCCTAAACCAGTCAGAAGTCATTTCACAGTGCCCGAAAGATAGAGATGCTTGTCATTTTCTGTCTGGCTTGAATTGCATGTCCGTCTGAATTGGCTGCTGAGTGCCAGTGAAGGATGCCTTTCAACAGACAGGGGGATTTCCAGGACCTCTAGGTAGGAATAGTCCCTCAGAGGGGAAGCAGTGGGGCCAGGATGAGGGGAGCAGAGCTCAGAATGGCTAAGTTGCTCAATAACCAATGGAAATAAGGCCTGGGTTGTGGCTCTCAACACATCCGTCTTGACTGGAAGCAGGCAAGAGATTGGTTTCCTCTAAATGTAACCCCGACGTAAAAAACATCACGACACGTGTAATAGGAACACCATCAGCAAATGTATTGTAATTCACGAACTAATAACTGATCACTGTGTTGTGACAGGAGAGCATTAGTATAATGATCGTTGAAACGCTTTCCTCTTTTCATGTGGGATAAGAAAGTGTTCCCCAAACAACTGGGCAGATTTATCCTAAGTGTTTTCTGATGATCATGTAGTTTTGGGGAAAACACAGAGAATGTTGTTCCAACGCATACTGTTCTCTATCATGTCCAAAATCATCCACAAAAATGTAAACCACAGCAATTTGACCCATGGCCAGGCTTAGCTGGGAGCTGAGAAACAGGCTGGGATGAGTTCACACTAGTTCAGTCCACAAGATTAGTAACGGCAAACATTTTTTATTGCCACCCTGCCACTGTCTTGCTGATGTATTATTTACTTTTATGTATGCATGTTTAAATATGGATGTTGTTGTATATGTTTGTGTAAAAGACACTAGACAAAGCCTGTTGTAAGTCATAATGCAGAATAGTCCATACGAAGGGTAGATGTGTTATTGTAGGGCCCTATGGCAAACTTCTGTTTAAAATATAGCATGTAGTCATTGTAGATATCAAAGCCAAGGCATTTATTAGACTGGAAGTTGAATTTTGATTATTAATGCATATTTTGTTCATACACACGGACAGATTTTATTTGATCTTTTCATTCTCTTGATTTATTATACCAAATGCTATAAGCTACTGTTCTTTATTTGTGGCAGTAAAATTACATCACCCCAATACAAAAAGTTTCCATTTTTCCCCCTTTCGCCTATTTTTTCACAAATTGTCAAGGAGATATGGATGCAAGCCAACTTCAAGGCCTGGAAATGAGGGTATTTTTACTGGCTGAGACACTATCCAGAAGATATTAAGCGTGTAGGAAATGTGCTGAATATTACAAACTCCACTATTCTGGGCCAAGAAAGACAGTTGGTGTAAACCCCAGACTGCTGTGTGGCTGTTATCTCTCAAAATGTCAAAGCTTTGGTCTCTGAGTCTGCTCTGTTATGGTGTGCTTTTAGTTTGGACCGGGCCAGAAGGCAGCAGGAGAACCAACTGGCTGGCCATCCAGCTCGCTGAGTCATGAAGGTAATTAAATGTGATTTGGAAACTCAGGGTCAACTCTGATACCCAGCCCAATTTAAAAGAAAGGTGCAAGCCCAGGGACATTAGGAGTAAAGCTAAACCCTTTACCAGAATTTCACATAACTGCTGTTTTCATTTGCACCTTTTTGTTTTTAGATTAAAACACCAGACAAGAGGAGAAACTGCCTCAGTTCCATAATGCAATGCAAAGACAGTGGTTATTGCTTGATCAATAACACATGTCATTATTCGTATATCTGCCACAATTATGGTAAGCCCCGAGATTAATGAACAAGGAATCCAGATATATTCTGGTCTCACAAATAGAACTATTTCAAAGTACGGTAATCTATTTTCTTGGGGGAATAACGCAGAGCCAGAAGTTAATCACCAGACATGCACGCTCTCAGCTCCACATTCTTCACATGCTGTGCAAATGAGCCCTGAAACGTGCTTGATGGTTTCATGTAGTTTCCTGATTTGTGGCGTCATGTATGACTGCAACTAATGATCCCAAGGAGAGAAAACAACTAAAGGCAATTTGTAGCTTCTCGTTATGTCTCTCATTCATTATAGTTCAGTTAATTTACACAGCGTCATTTTTTAGGACTTTTTTCAGATGGGGAGACGTAGTCGTTGAAATGGCCTCTTAACCGCTAACCTCAGCCACAAAAGCTATGATTGGTTTGAGAGAGGAATCCCCCTGTGATAAAGAAGGAGAATATAATTCACATGAACAGTCATGTTAAAATCATTCAACTTGGTGTTGTGAGGTCATTTGAGAGTACATTACAACTCTTAAACTTGTCTCCTTGTAATCTCAGTCAGAAAGGGAGAAATAACATTAAGTGCTTTTGGCAACGTACATGGTACTGAAATTTTAACATTTCACGTCCAAGCCGCCTGCGACTGGACTATGAACGCTTGGAAGCTCTGGAGACTATGGTAGGTTGAAAGTTCAGCTTCTCCCCATGCCAAAGAAAGCACACCACAGGCCAGCGAGTGTGTGGTGAAGTTTAAATCAAACATATCAAGTCTAAATCTGCTGACATTATCCTTATGAAATATGTAGAACGAGAGAGACACATTGTTCCTGGTAAAAGCTAACATCCTGCAAAGATTGACCTACCCCACAAATCGTTATTATTGCAACCCATATGTAATATATAAGAGATTTAGTGCTTCATCACAACAATTTACCATTAACTATTTCTAAAAGTAACTATTTATCTATGAAAGTAACTGTTTTAGCATAGCCCTCCTTACCAGTATATGGCAGCGAGAGCTCTGAAAGAATCCAGTTCAACACTTTGATAGCAGCAACATGTGACTAACTATAAGTCGGTTTAGTTAACCATGTTTCACAAGATTTTTAGGAACAGAAAATTCTGGTTTAGGATGCTTGAATGGTGTGGGTGTATGTTCTTCTCAGAAGAGCTGGGTTGGTGTGCGGTTGTGTTGTGGTGTACTCGTGTGTGACAGTGACGGTTGCTTAATGAGATCCTCATTCAGCCGGGTAGGAGAAACATTTTGTTCCTGATGTACATTTCAAATTAATATTCTGAATTGACCAAATAATGTCACTATTGCTATTTTTGTCTCTTTTGTGGTTTTATGTGTGAACACATGGCCAATTCTGTTTCTGTTTTGCTCCTAATAAAATTTTACTCTTCATTAGCCACAACTTTGCAGCTTCTGTGACTTAGAGAATCTAGTCAATGAATAGCTTTGGTGAGTTTAATCATTGGAACACCCCACCTGATTGTTACTGTCGGTAACAGTAACAAAATGATTATTTATAGAAATTTAAACAATGCAAATAACAATAAAAACAATACTTTGTTTGATTACTTTTTGCTGAGATAAATAACACCATTAGTAACACAGTTTATTTTACAATTGTTATCCCTATCAGTGGTTACCACAGATCCATTAACAGAATGTAAAGCCTTTTCTCATAACATCCCAGACTGGGTCCAGGAGCCTGAAGACATTCAGATTTTCAAGTTATAAAGACACACCTGATGTTGTAGTTTGCAAAAAAACACCTGAATAGAATGGCATTGTTATGACAATAAGAGGTACATATAACCTGATATTTACAGTCTGATTACTTAATTTTCAACAGTATAAACCACAAATGTTTGGTATGTTGACATAACTTATAAATCTTTGTATCGCAGGGCAAACAATAAACATCCTGACGCGATATACTAAATATTTCCAAGACGCTGAACAATAGTATCTGAATGTGCAGGAAAGTTACAGCTAATTTTTTTTACTGACAAACGGGTTCCGATTTGACAACATAGCTTTCCATTTTGACTAATAATGATAAACATGCTCTGAAGCCATTTCCAAAGGTCATCAATGACTTCTTCACCCAGTTAGATTGTGTCATCCTCCAGACGATAAACAAATTAGATTTTTAAGATTAGAAGCTGGAACATGTGGCTGATGTATGGTTGGAACAAGAAGAAATGAGTGAATGAATGGGAAAAAAGGCCTTTTCACAGTATAATATCTGATACTCAATGTCAGAATTTCTAAGCTCTTCTCACAAAAGTCTGTGTCTTCTTGGCCTCTGCCTAAAAAGCAGCTCTTCGCCGAATGCTCTCTGCAAGCTTCAAAGATATGAGATTAGACAGCTGCATGTCACACTCATTGTCCTTCGTTAACAAGTCTAATTTGTGCCTCACTCCATCTACCAGCGCTTCCAAGATCTCAGACAATCATTCTGGCCCCCACTGGGATTGGAAGAATCATCACGCTGGCATCCGTATTTGCACCATCTGTGATGGAGAGTGCTCCATGGTTATGGATCAGTTTCTCTCTCACTCTCTCTCACAAATACTCACACACACACTCACCGCTTTTTCCTATGATTGACAGAGAAAAAAACACAAGTAAGCAACCAGCTTCAACAGCCCACTGTGAAACAGGCAGCTCAAATTTCACAATAACTCCAAGCTTTGAGATTTTCACAGCTGCTCAGAGACTTGGCTTTTGTGGCGGTGCAGGTCATTGCACGGTTAATATACACTTTAGCATAATTTATGCTTCAAAGCAAAATTACCACACACCCTACAGAATGCTGAATGCACCTGACTAGAAATACCACAGGAAAAAATAAATTGCACGTATTCCATGTTTAATGTTTTTGCTGCAAGTGGTAATCTGCCTTCAAAGGTATTCTGGGTGTTTTTATTTTCAAAATGTGTAAGCAAATGTAGGGTTTACTATATAGTATTTACTCCTATTTTTTACTACTTGGGCAAGAGTAATTTGATAAAAAGTTGTTGTTTTTTTTACACTTATTCCTCCCCAGTATTTATAATACTGAGTTACAACCATTACCCAGCATTTGTCATCATTATCTAAAGCAATGATATAAAAGTCTAGACTGAAAACCAAACAATAAACCAGACTTTACATACATTGTGCAAACTTTCCCTTATACGTCTCTTTCTATTGTAGCATATTACACTTTTTGGCAAATCCTGTGAAAGTCTGAGTATATACAACCTTGATTTTTACAACCTGCAACACAATATTTGCTGTTATAAAGCAGTGAAATGTATGGACATACATGGATTCAATCATAGTTGTTTAAATTAATTGGAGGCGTGGAGAACCACTGTTTACATGGATGATACCAGTCTATGAGCTTTTGTTGTGGTTCCTGCCATACTCATTTTCCATTAGTGTTTGCTTTCACAGTAACTTAAAACCTTTGGATATTATACTCAATAAAGGCCATTATGGCAGAACAGATTTCAGTGTGTTACAGCAATCTCTAGGTGAACAATAGAAGAAAAAGACTGGTGTAATGCTTGGTGTACAGTTGCCTCGGCTTTGTTTGTGTGTAAAAAAGCTTCCCAGGCCATTGGATATTAGTGTGTTCTACCAGCAGTATGTAGACCATCAGTGCCAGAATGAGTCACGACCACTGGTCCTGGCAAAAAGAGAACCCAAAAGCACGACCACGAGGCAGGCAAGTTGTGAGGGAAAATCTGTTTTATTTGGTCCAAAAACAGGCAGGGTCAAAAATAGGATATCAAACATCCAAGCAAACAAATCCGATGAGAGGCAGGCAGGAATCCGAAGTCACAAAAGCAAGGTCAGAACAGGTAAATGCAGGAAAGCCTGGCACAGAACAACACAAGACAATCTGGCAGGGATGAAGTGGAAATGGACTGGTATAAATACTGAGGACCAAATGAACTAGAGGTGAGGAGATGGGTGGAGAGAACCGGGTCAGGGGAGTGAGCGATTGCATGGTAGGAAAGAAGGGCAGGATCTGAAACGACAGGAGTTTTAGTGACCAAAACAAAAATAAAGTCAGTGATCGAGTAACTACGTCACAGAATGTATGTATGTAAGTGAATCCCACCACAGTTGTTGCACACCATACCTCCATAACAGCAAACACACCACACAGCAAATGGAAATCCCTGAAATCTGCGTTTGAGCATAACCTATTTCTGGAAAAGGAATGGTAAACACCCCAAGAGTTTGAAATGTTGGCACACCTCATTCTCTTTCTATCTTTTCTTGAGCAGTTAGGTTTCTCCATTTTGCATGCAATTATTTTCCTAGTCTAAAGTTGTTCCTCCAGGAGACAGTTCTGCTGTCCCCACTGTGCAGGCTTGAAGCCGGGACCCCTGATTCCTATAGGACACCGCAGCTTTTATTGTTTGGCTTCACACAGTGATCAGCAGAAAACTGTGTCTCTGTACATGTTTCTTAAACATATCATTTAAGGACTGAATCAAACAGGCACCTGTCTGTGGTTTCCTGACAGTTCCTGCTTTGATTTGCTGTCCGTTTCGATGAGACAGAGACACACTGATAACACCCGTGATTTTATTTTGATGCATGCAACCCTACATGTGTCGGCTGTATGAATGGCTCTCTGTTTGACTGTATCCATCTGATATACACCCCCCTCAAGGAAACAGTAACAAGTCCGCCACCTGAATATTCATCCAGATAGATGGCGTGTTTGGTGTGTGATAACACTCCTCAGAAAGAGGGAAGCATGGGATAAAGCCACCAAAGGCACTAGATCGCAATCAAAGAGCGCATGCAGTCAAGACGTAGAAAAAAGAGGCCTCTTGAAACAAGTGGTGGAAAAAGGTAGACCTACATTTTTATATGAAAGTTGTGGCAGGGAAATTGTGAGTCAGACCTTAAGAGTGTGGAAAACGTGCGCAGGGTTAGGAGTCTGCTTTAACACATCAATTTAGATTGAGAGATGAGAGGAGATAAGAGGGATGAGGCAGTCGCATGAGTGGGTGTTTAAAAATGACTTAACAGTTCAGGTTGACAATTTGCTGAAAGTTTTGCTTTTGATGTAGCTGTTCTCTTTTGCGGACAATGTTTCAGCTGATCCAAAATGTAGTTTATTTTCACTTTCATATGGAGACTTTTTTCGTTATATTCTCAGCTCCTGAGAGGTGCGAGAGTAACTAGATGTCATACCTTTCCTTTGTAAAAGGAGTGTGGGCCAAGCTGGGTGGGATAATCAATCCCATTTCAGTTTTATTTATCCAGCTCTAAATCTCAACAAAAGTCATCTTGAGGTACTTTAAAGACAGAGTCCAGCTCAGGCATGTCACCGTTTACTTCACTGTGTCCTTATCTTTCTAAAATCATATCAAATTAATTCAAATCCAAATTAGTGCAATTTATTCTGATCCAATTAAAAAAGGTTTTAAGGGAATCACCAGATTTCACTGAGACCTCTCTTTGATCCAATCTCCCATCCTGACCATACGTGAGGTGATGAGAGAAAGAAAGAAAAAAATTCCCCTTTTACAGGAAGAAACCTCTGGCAAAATCAGTCTCAGGAAGGGAGGCCATCTGCCTGAACCAGCTGGGGGTTGAGAGGACAGGAAAGAGGGGTCAACAAGCACAATAACACCAGCCCAGGAATAATGGCTAAAAAAGAGAAACAGAAACACAAGTTAATGACAGCTATGCTATATGTACATGAAGAAATAAGGAGCACAGAGGGAGGAAATGTGCATAGTGGTAGGTCCCCCTCGACAGTCTATCTATGCCAATGACTAAAGGGAAGTCTATTCTTAAAGGTAGACAGGGTGTGTGTTTTACGGACATATACAGACAGCTTCTTTAACAGAAACTCCTTTAAGTCCTGCAACTCTGCTTGAAATAATCGGCATAGACAATGGATGGATGTATGGTTCCACAGGAGAGGGGCTTGATAACGGACTGCTCTGCCTCTCGTTCTGCTTCTCAAAACTCTGGGACCTTAAAAAAATACTGCCATCTGGGAACAAAGTGCTCCACTGGGAAAATATCAAACTCTGAGATCTCCGAGATATGATGGAGCTTGGTCATTAAGTGCTTGTGTGACAAGAACAATTTAACTTCTATCTTGAATTTAAAAGAGAGCCCCATTATAATGGAGAAATATGATATATCCTGCTCGTTCGCATGAGAATTCTGCAGCGTTTTAGTTAAGCTGGAGCCATTTCAGAAAATCACTGGGACAACCCAACAATGAGGAATGAAGTCACCCAATCTCAATATTACAAATGCACGCACCAGTTTAAGATATGCTGGTGCTGATTTGGACAATAAAGCTCTATTACCACAAATTAAACCAAGTACCGTACATATGAATAAAAATATGAATGTCATAAATTGGCATCAGGTCAGATAAGTGGCATTTACTTTGTTCAAATCAGTGTGAAGAAAAAACTAATTATTAGCAACAGCAGTATCAATGGGACAAAGAAGAGGACTAAATGTCTAAACCTGTGTGTTTTCTACTTTTCTAACATCTTATTTGGGAGGTAACAGAGGGAATGTTTTTCTTATGATTTATGTTCTCGATTGTGTGCTGAAATGAGCCTGTGTATTTCCTGACCTTACCCTATCGTGTACTCTGTAGGAGCAATCACAACTCAATTAAACCTCAATCATGCTCATACAAATCTTGCCAAATTGCATCCGACCTGTCAGTATAACAGCAAGCGTTTGGAAGCTGTCATGAAAGTTGCGGGGCACAACCATATGGCTTGCTGAAATATACAAAATGCAAAAATTCAAATATGGTGAACTATATTGAACCCTATTATTAAAAAAAAGAATATATTAATTTAATTGTTGATGCTTCACTTTAACACACCCCCTTTGTGTGTGAATATATGTGCTCTGGAGAGCATGTGTGTGTGCTATTTAGACCTTTGAGGGTCATTGAATTATTCTATAAAAGAACTCTTGTAAAAGTAAAGGTATTTTTCTCAGTGATGTCAATATTTTTTATATTAGTAGAGTTTAGTGGGCACATAAACCAATAAATCTGAAATAAATAAATAAATATATTATATAGGGCATCTTGGTATGTCTTTAATATCTGAAAAAAATTAATTTCCACAGTCGATTATGATGAAGTGTCTTTCATCATAACAATTTCACAGTTGCTCAGGCCTGAATTTAATCTTGGGATCAAAACAAATGGTCCATTTTAGAACAGAACACAACAAAACGTGCATTAGCGGCTAAACCTTGTGCATTGGAACCAGTGCTCGCCTTTCCATTCAATTAAACTTACTTTAATGATGATAGGACTTTCAATAACTAGATTTTTTACGTTTATATTTCCACATATGTAGGATTATTCATTATGTACTCTGTAGTAACGCTGTATTAACTTTGTGTGCCTGAAGAAATTTTAGATTTTCTGCATGATTCGTGACTATAAAAAATAACAACCCCTGAATGCATTTTAGATATAAGAATCCCTCATGTTACCAACAGTCATAGGAACTGAAGCTGTTACTGTGCTTTTGTCTTTAATTATGTTCCTGTCTTCAATACCTCGCACTCTCTGTCTGTGGTGATCTATTGGAATTAAACTGTGGTCGTGTTTTTCTCTGCATCAATATATTATGTTGACGACGTGCCTATTTCTTAACATATATAACATTGATTAACCAGTTAATTCAACAAAACATTTTGCCAAGCAACGGAACAGCCTGGACAGTCAGGCTCAAGGTTATTTGGGAATTTGAGATCATGACATGAAGCATTCGGGCAAAATAATAAATCCAACATGTATTTTCCTAATAAGTTAAATTAAATTAAAAACACACACAGAGGTCAGTGCATCAACAAAAACATTTTCCCCCATTTGCTGAACAGTGGGATAACCATTAGATTTAGTCAATATTTTGATTCACACCCAGTGCTGAAATTTAAGAATGTTTAAGACATTCAAAGTGTCCACCAAAAATATTAAATATTTGAATAACATTAACGAATATCTTTTCATCAATATTTTATTGTTATTCCACTTACTTCATGGAATTTTTTTTCCTGCTGCCAAACTCAAACATGTGGGAACATTCAGACAATTCACCCACCCTTAAGTTATTTTCTCAACTCCATCCATGTCCAGTTCTCCAAAGAACCTTTATCTAACTCTTTCACTGGGTGTATGCCATAACTTTCCTTTTATATTTGTGCATTTCAGCTGCCATTTAGGCCACAAAAATATGATGTCTGGTACTTAGATGATTTGTAGACCATAAGTGGAAATGGCCAACATGAATCATGCTATTTTTTCCCCCCATTTTCATTATAGAGGAGAATAAGCTCAGCACAGAGATTTACACCATCATTGCTTTCTCATTCTCCTTCTCCCTCTTACATCTCCTTTCTGTTCTGCTTTGACCGCCTCTTCCTACCAATTCATTTTCCTACTCAAGTCATTTATATTAGCTGTGGTTTTGTATTACATATTTTCTTGTAAAAGCCGACCAAAACCCCACCCCATGCATGTCATAGGGGGAAGTAAATATCTTCATGAGATTCCTTTAGTAATGCTATGCTATACAAACCTATAACAGACTCCATCTTTTTAATCCCTTAGGAGAATAGTATTTAATAATGAATTAACGGCCTCAGAAATAGAATTTGAATCTCTGATTGTAAAATTCTGCTGGACCGTAGCAATCATGGCAGTGCTGTTTAAAACACAAGACTCCACTTTTAGGAGTATGGCACAAGGTTCCCATTTCAAAGCATTAAGTTGTCCTGGAACAACTTGAATCTATTTACATGCTAATCCACATCAAATGCGTGATGGCCCTTCAGCTGATTTGAATGTGCACATTCCAGGTTGAAGCACTGTGATCAAAGGAAGAAAAAGCGTTTTTGGTCAAAATCACCAGCCAGAAGTCCGTTCTTTAGAAAGACATGTTGCCTGTTGATCCCTTTGCTTTGACCCATTATGAATGCATATAGCTAAATTGATATAATTGGCCTGTGGTTTATATTAGAAGCTGCCAATCATTTGTCAGAGATTAATTTAGGTAAGAAACAGAAACAGAAGCATGTGACATTAGACCTAAAGTTAATATGGAATGATAATGCATTTTTATACAATTATGTTATGCTATCTAAATATCTGACAAATCAGGTTCAACCTGGGTATGTAAAGATTTTGCAGTAAATCAGACACACACTGAAGGATGAATGTGTGTTTTGGTTTTCTAAAACTGCTATTTATGGTGTCATTTTTCTTTTTAATCTCTGGACCTGTCACTCTTTGATTTTGAAAAAATTATTTGAGTTTTTTCCTGCAAAGTTTGTTAGTAAATGTTTCTTTATTTTCTGGTTTGTTATAAAAAGGCAAGGTTATAAATACATGCAATAGAGATGATGCAAATATCGTGCCTGTCAGAAATCAAAACTAAAAGGCGTGAGCAGCAGATGTAAAAATAGCAATTTATATGAGATCTGAAATATTATCTTTGTCTTCTTTCATCTGTTTTGTTTGAATTACAGCTTTCTTTAAATGTATTGCACTGGCGCATGTGTTTAGATGTAATTTTCAAGAGCCCTGGCCATTTCCAGTTTCTTGTGTAAAGAATGTTTGCACATCTTTAAGTTAGAAAAAGGGGAGAGGTAAAAATGCACGTGTGTATGTTTATCCTACAGCTTTTGTAATGAACCCAATGAAGCCAATAGACCTAAAACTGCATTCACATGATGTGGTGCAAAAGTCCAGAACAGCATGAGTTTCTTTCATAATTTGAGTACTTTCAGTCACACAGGCAAACAATTCTGCAGCAGAGTGAAATTGTTAATAGACTGGATTCTAAAAATAAGACCAGTTTAACAAGTGTTAATTGCATTGTTTTGCACTAAAATGCTTCCAGGAAAACTTAACATTTACCATGATATGATCTTCAACGGATAGATCTGTTACACAAAATACAACCAATATGCTTAGAGTCTTTAGTTTCAACATCACCTTCAAATTGAATGTCAACACAGTGTTTTTTTTGTTTGTTTTTTTGGAAAAGCCAGAAATACCAAAGTGCACTCATTTGCTAGGTGGGAAGAAGTACATTTGGTCCTCATTTGCATCTTGAGTATCTGGAAAGACTTCGGAGACTCCTGAAGACCACTGTAGTAGTGTGCTAGTTGGTCTCGAGCTGGTTGCTTTTGCCAGGAAATGATTTCAGTTCAAGTGAAAATGCTGAACAGCTTGTAGCCGTGATCCATAAACACAAGATGGAGATCCTGATTGTAGCAGCATACTGCGCACCGTCAAGCTAGAGTTTCAGACCTCTGCATCAGAGTTTAAATCATACGGCACAGCCAAACAGGAGCCAGATGGATATTTACCTCCCAGCTTTAAATTTGAGTGTGCACATGGTGCACACATGTGTGCATCACTTTGAATGTTCATTTTTGTTTGCATCAGTGAGATTCTGTCCTTTCACATGTTTTAAATTTGTTTTTCGCAGAGCATTATTCTAATTTTGTCTGTCTTAAAAGAAAAAAGAACAAGAAAATCCAGTATGATTTTCCAACTGCGCCATTTTAAATGATCAAGAATGATCATGATATGAATGAAAGTCCCTTTATCAATACCTCAACCACAAGTCTTAACTCCAAATGCAGGCTGGGTGCTTTGATTGTCAAGTTACAAAATATAAATACCAAAATACTTAATCTTTAAAATTAAAAGATTTTGCAAAATTAAATAAAGAATACAGGATTTTGATTATTAGAGTCCCACACAAACCTTTAAAACTAATATTGTAGATCCTGCACATGAAGGAACAATGCTTACTATAATTGCATAAAAAGTATATACATGATTTTGGTAAGGAATAATCAACAGAAATGTTGTAATTCCTGTTTTATCAAACAGGTGGCAAATATCACAGAGGACAGTGGTAAACCTTCTGTCTAACAAAAAAAACAACAAATAGCACCTTAATACCTTATCTTAACCCTCTACAACCAATTAATGATACAGCTTCTGTTTAGAGTTAAACTGCTCAGTCATAATATCTATCTGTGAGCAAGGGAAGTTACAGAATAGATGTTAGTGTTTAGCTGCATGCTACCTAAAGTTTCATTCTTGGTACATTAGTCTTTCCTCTAATAAGTGAAAATTGTTTCTTACAGTTGAGTGTTATTTTAATAATTAATTAATTACTTTATATACATAGTAAACAGTATTTTTTTTATTACTATGTAGTTAAAGAAATGGTGAGAAGTCTCTTCTGCAGACTCATTATTTAAATCCTCACTCTGAAATCCTGCCAGTTAATGGTGCATCTTTTTCTATCACTGAAGTTCTTACTTATCCTAGGAAATGCTAAGGCACAGAAACAGCAGTGCATGGAGTAAAACACATCACTTTCTTTGCAATACCTTAAGCTTATAAACTGCATGATCATTTTATGCTTAAAGGAGATCTTTGCCTGCTGTTTCCATATCTTATCTTAATCTTTAATTCGGAACTGTCGAGTCATCAGTGAGATTTCTTTAGTTTCTTCCTGGTGAGAGGAGCCAGCTCTCTGCTGAGAACTCAACAGTATTCATCTGCTGGAGAGGGGAAGTGCTGTGCGCCTGTATGAGTTTTGGTTTACAATTTCTTTGAACAGAGAATACATGATGAACAAAGCAATATACGTGTGAAACAGGATTTTTGAGGTTTTGTAACATGGTTCTAGATAAGGATTGTAAAGTTTTTTACAATAGTATAATACTATTAGTATCCGAAACACAAGTAATTTAGCTGTGAAACATTTGAGCAAGCTAATAAAATATACATCTTTTGATTTATGCATTTTTTGCGAACTCAAGTGACTGTAAAGTGAGTTCCTGTTCGATTTTTTTGGGCAGACATCATACATGCATGTATTGCCCTCTTTTAAAAATATGATACACACATATGTCTGTTATACTGAAAAAGCCGATTTTCTGTTAATTGTAGTAATGGTTTGTGTGTGGACTGTAAATTCCAACCGCAGACAGTAATATGAGTTACAATCTCTGTTACCAGGAAGTGCATCAATTTAACAAACAAGGTATATGCAGATGTGTATCCTTCAAATAATGCATCTGATTTGACTAATTCGCAGCTTCTCTAGCTCTGAGAGAACTCTTATTAAACTGTAATTGGCTGAGACAGAAACTGTATTGACCATTATGCAGACAGACAGTCCTGTCTGGCATTATGGGGTGTGAAGGGAAGAGATGAATATTGAAGGAGAGAAACAAAGACAATGCTGGGGACCGAGGTAGGCTAAAAGCTGACAGGACAACCCAATGGAGAGGAAACAGACAACTGACAGGACTCCAGTCATCTGAGCAGAAAGAGGATATAGAGCCAGAGGTAAGATCAATCAGCATTAGTAAAAAGAAAAAAGATCAATTGACTGTTAAATGGCTGAAGCAGCAAACTTCCCTTACAGATCCAGACTGATATTCAGCCTGAGTAATAACATCCTTTTAAATGGCCAAATAGATTTTATACTCAAAAGAACAACTTTTCATTTGGAGACTGTGATGATAACTCTGTATTTGTGAGTATTTGTGAATATTAAGTTGGAAACAGCAATGTTAGCAAAGTAAATATTCTATTCTCTACGATGAAAGCCCTAATATTCCATTTGTCACATAGTTTTCCTTAGTTGTACCTGACAAAAGTGTTATCTTTTTAAAGAAGGTACAAAGAGGGACTATGTTTGTGTATACCTACAATCTATCCAAAAGTTCTTTCATTAAAACCATAGTCCAACACAGACCCAGCAACATATGCCCTTTTTTCTACACATTTCCCCAAAGCCTTGATGCTTTGTCTGAAAGCCTCAGGCAGGCATGAATTTGCCCATGGGCCAGCTTCTTACTTTTATCACTCTTCTTTCTGTACTGACTACATCTCCCTCTCTCCAACGCTGTCTCTCTCATCTCCCTCCAGGTACCCTGTCTGCCTCCGAAGAGATTGTCAAAGCAATCTGCTTCTATGACACTTTTACAGGATCTTCGGATTGAACTATGACCAAAGATCTCCGGCTTGACCGCATCTGCCACATGATATAATGCGGCAAATAAATTAACAGCAAATTATCTGTCAAGCACCTGCTGGTGAAGACGTTTAGAGTCTCCTCTTACCTCGAACAGCTGGTAAAGATGAAGGGGGAGGTCTCCATATGACCACAAATCACCGTTAAACGACCGTGTGCTTCTTTACACCACCCACGCAGTATGCCAACATCGAGACTTATCATCTGTGGCTGAATGTGATGCAAATTGTAAGTGACACGTGAGCTGTCACAACTGATGCTCTCAGTGGGACATATAAGTTTATTGTTCAACCGAATTAATCAGTCTGGGATAAATAAAAAAACCTCCCCGTAATGTGACCATTTATTTTATGTTTCACCTCATAACTGCTCATGCTCATGTAATTAACTAATTGCAACCAGTTAAGACTCATGAAAAGATTGTTCAATTTGTTTTTTGGCACTTGTCGATGGGGTTCATGAAAATGACAAAGCAAACTGGGATCGATTAGCTGGAATAAGTGAAGATTATGTAAATGGGTTTTTGGGATGCCATCAGCAGTCATTATCATTGATGGAATTTGTGTCTTGGAACAATTAAAATAATTTTCCACTTTGAATAGTGTCTAATAAACTCGGTGCTCAGGACAAACAATTCCCTCTCCCAATTTTGCTTTTGCGACAGGGTTGAAAACAACCCCCAAAATTGCAAAATGAGAATTGATCAACTCTGGTTAGTCAGTTTGGACTGTCTGGTTCTGAAAAAGCCTGCTGATGTCAGGTTGTCTGCCATGGATACCACCTGTTTGGGGAAAAACAAATTAAAGCTCAAAATGAAAGATAATATCCAATGACCTTTTCGATAAGACCCATCTACATTATTCAAGCTTAGCAGAGGCCAGATTTGATGGGGATTCACCTAAACGATGCCCCCAAGTCATGATTTATTCATCTGCCTCTTGAGCTCCAAACACCCAAAGACAAATGTTGAGAGGGTTTCTAGAAAAATTGGAATACAAATGCTGGTTGACATAAAGATATTGCTATATTAGGGGTTTTGTCGATACTCTGCTGTCATGAGCAGCTTGTTTTTTTTTTATATTTTAAAAATACAGTACATTCCTGTGATGTATGAGTAAGAAAAAGCTAAACATGAAAGTAACTTCATCTTATTAATTTGAGGCTTTGCCAATAATAAAATATAAATAATTGCATTTTTATCAAACAAAAATAAGTTTCTTAATTTCACAGGTAATACCTTGACACCAGTCTATGTCATAACTGTCAACCAGTCATGACATACATCAATATGTATGTCAAACTGATTAAAATAGACTTAACAGGCTCAGTGCAGCCCTTTGTGTCGAATATCAGCAGTCACATTAATTCAAACAAGTACAAATTGATCATATATATGAGATTTGATACATATTGCATTATAATTTAATGAGAAATCAATACAGTTATTTTCATTTACCATTAAAAAAAGTAATTTCTTCTGTTTTTTTCCTACAAAAGCCTGATAGTTTGTGCCAGAAACAGCTCAACAAAGGTGAATCTGTTGAACCCGCAGGTGGTTGCATCTGTTGTCTTATACCTGAGCCAGCCGCTGAGTTCACCATATGTATCGCTGACCTCTGATCTCATATCTCATCACTCCCAGCAGCAACACTCTCTGAACTGAGCTCTGAGCCCAGGTCCATGTGCGTTCAGGTGTAGAAACCTAACAAATGACCAGTTCAAAAGCAAAGAAAACTTCTGTGTAATGAGTTGTATGCTTTCATAACAACTACAACATCTCAAAAAACACCCAAAATAGACCTTGAAGGAAACGAAATAGAGTTGTTCATACGTGGTTGATAAGAAAACCCTTCCATATTCACCATCGAACTTAAGGCTACAGAACTAATTAGCACTAAATAAGATTATACTGTAGAACTTCACGTAAGGTTCTTAATATTTAAGCTCTGATCAAATATTTGGTGTCTCAAAGGGCTTTTTTCACTCTTAAAAATACCAGTTTTTCATTAATTCTGCATATGAAATCATTGGAGTGAGTTAAAAGCCAAGGAAACGATAACTTGACAAGTTACTATCAGCAGCACACATTCATTATAACACAACAGGTATCTTGTGGAGACACTGAATTGTAGAAGCAACACATAACAGACATGTACAAGCTGTTATCTTCATCAGCAATGTCAACTGGAGGAATTGATATGCATTCTTCTGTGAATAGCTGCTTATTGTTCCACAATGAAACTCCTCCTGGGATCTACGCAGTCTCTGTCTGCTCAAAGTCATCTCTGACAGTTGGTGGAACATCTAATAATTTCCATCTCAGTTCCCTGGTTGCGAATGACTTTAAGCTGGTCTCCAAGGGGCTGAGCCATGTGGCCTTAGTCCATAACCATCCTGTCAGTCACTGGATGTGACCCATCCATCATCTTCAGTAGAATTTCTCCGTACGACAACCTTTCTGCCTGGAACTTTTCACAGGCTGTGTGCCAGTTTGTGTCTATTCTCAGACTGTCTGCAGAAGTGATTAGTGCCGGAGAAACTCCGACCGAACTCGGCAGTGACAGAATTAACACTCCGAAACAGTTTGAGGAGCATCAGCTCCAAGCTGTGACATCAGTTTCATCCACCTTTTTCTGCTCTGTTTAAGCTATCAAATCTTGTTATTTTTCAATAAGTTATTCAGACTATTAGGCCGCGGGAAAACTATTTTTAGTGGGACAGAAGACGGTGAGATATGAACAGAAAAGTGGAAAGAGGCACAGACTTGAGGGAGGAAGCAATAAATGGAGGAAAAAACTCTTTTGGCTTGGCAGTTGTCTCACATGAAGAGCGGCATGCTGTGACCATATGCTAGTCCAGGTGGACTTGGTATCCAGGCAACTGTATCAAAGCAGCGGGGGCATTTGCGATTGAATCCAGAGGACGTTTCAAACGGGGGAGTCAGAAAGAACAATGCAGCTATCATCTGTCAGCAGGTAAGATCACCTGGCCTCCGTGAGCTGGACTCTCTCTCTGGCAACCCTACAGGGAGTTCATTCAGACTCCGGCCCGACTCGGAAAGACATTCACACAAGGTGTTTGTAGGGAACACTGCCATGCTTGTCTCATTTTCATTTTCAGCAGTGAGGAAGTGTCAGCACGTTCAAAATCCTGGCCAGGTGCTTCATATAAATTAGGAAAAAATTAAAATAGAAAGAAAGACGCAGTCATACCGGGCTTATTGCTTTACTCTATGCCAACTTTTACTTAAGCTGCACTTTGGTGATTTGCAAAGATTTTGAAGGTTTCTGAAAAGCTATGAGTTGCTATTTTATTTTTTTAACAAACCAAACTAATGAAAGGGGGATTTATCTTTTTAGGAAACTTGATAAAGGAAACTAGATATTTCAATTTGAATGTTTTTTAAACATGCAAACTATTCTGTATGCATAAATACAACTCAGTAAATGGACTGCAGTGGTTTTCTATTACCAAGGTGGGTCCTGTACATGTTTGGGTCAGGAGTGAGTCATCTCACAGAGGACTCCACTATGCAGCAATGTCATACCAACAGGGAATAAGCCCAAGGTCAAAAAGCCACTTGGAAACTCTCCTGTAAGTAACCAAAATCCTGAACTCAAACACCTGCTATCACTATCATCTAAACTGTAAAGAAAATGTCACTACATGTTTTAGATTTCAAATTACTGAAAATGTAACTCAACACATGTAATTAGTATAGTTTTCTAGATGCTAGTTAATTCAACTAAAGTGGAAGAAACAGCCCAGAATAGAATAATTTAATTACATGTTAAAGTGGAGTTATTTAGTGTCAGTGGTACGAGGTGTGATTGCAATTCTTACATGAATATTACATGTTGCTCCCATGATAACCTAAAGTTTTTTCCCATCTTTTTTAAAAATAGATTGGACATTCTTGATAACTGACGATAAAAATTGTGCTTTCAGTAATTTTGCATTTACACACCTTCAGTATACACCTTGTTTGTTTACTTTACTGACATAGCTTGCTAGAGAATTGCTTTAAGAATTATACTGTACTTTCAGGACAAAAATTGATTTAAAAGAGTTTGAAATGTTTCCAACAAATCTTAGTAAATGGTTTATGGTTTATAGAAATAGCCCCCCAAAAAGAAACCGTCAAGTTGACAAAACATAAAAGAATTAATACGTCTAATTGTGCGTATGAGTGTAAATAGTATAATAGAAAGCACCATCTTAATGGTAAACTGCTACTTTGTCTGTTGTTCTGTCTGTTTCAATATTCCATAAAACAGGTAATTTACGCAACAGTTGCTGAATGTTAAAAACATCTGACTCATGCATATGAATACAGCAAAACACTATCAGCAACCCCTATTAAATGCTTTATATAATAACCATATTAACACAGCTCATTTTATTTAACTCAATCCATCTGGATCTGTGGCAAGCAGCTTGCTTGTTAATGTTGTGTCCAAACCTGTGGATGAAGGATTGGCAGTGAAAATTTTGGAGCTTTTTCTACAGATTTTTTTTTTTGCCTTTTTTTATAAATCCTCTTTGGAATGGAGCCCAGATAACATCAGTGCCAATTTTCAAGCAATAATACAATCACACCAGCTGTGGGAGCTTCATACCTTAGCAAAATACAACAAATTCCAAAGAGATTTAATCAATATGTTTGAAAAATATAAAAATTTAAGTGAGGAATTAAGTTGATCTTTGAATTTGCTTGTTAAGTTTTTAAGTTCCATAGATGTTCCTGTTATTCTTCGCAGGAACAAATACTCCCTCTTTTGAGATACTAAACTTCATATGTAAATGTAATAAATGTATTATATACTTACTATTTGTATACATAATCATTTCTATTCTTATATATAAACAATACAAAATGCCTCTTTTGAATACATTACACAGTTTTCTTACAAAAGCAGCAGCCTTCAAAGGAGTGAAAGATGCTGCTGTTTCAAGCATTTAGCCTTTAGCTCTAACGTTAACACAAAATCAGTAGAAAAAAAAACTAAATCAGCAGACTAGAGACAGTGATTGTTCCTTGCCATTTTGTCAATACAGTTAGACCGGAGTCCTAGGCGGCAATCTGTCTCTAATCTTCCACAGTCAGGGGTTAGCTAATAGGGGGAGAGGAAGGCAGCGTGGGCAGCTGTGTCTGCTGGTGAACATAACACACTAACGCCCTGAGTCTGTTGCTCCTTTTCATGGAACTTATTTCAGATGAAATGGAGAAAGATCAAAATGTGGATGGAGCATATAGTGCCGGGCCTGGGTATAATGAGTTACAGGTGTTGTTTGAATTCCCCTGCACTGTGGCTCACGGCTCCAGATGAGGCTGAGTGCTTTCACAGACAGCCATAGCTGGAGCTCCGTTCACATTTCAGAATACTTTTCCATTTCACTCAAACTGCAGCTACTGCTGCTGCTGCTAGCTCTGTCATTAAACATCTCAGTGTGCCGAACAGCGCGCCTTCCAATTTCTTGGTGGTGCAAAGACCTTGTAATTGTTCTTATTGTGAATTAACATGTATAAAAGTACAGAATAAGATAGCGGTCTCCACAACAATTTGTGTCATGTTGGATAAAGTTGGCTGTTGATCTACGATTGAGGATGGGACCTTAAACTTCAAAGATCTTAAAGGTGAATACTTAAGTGGTCCTGTGGGGTCAGGACATTCCCGAGAGTACAGAGTAACACGAGAAACGGGTGGAGGCAGAGAGGGTGCACACATAACGAGAACATACTAGAAGGCGCTGACCACAGGCCATGGATGCTTGAACCTTGTGGTAAACTTGGGAAATGAGGTTGCCATCCTTCTCAATTTTCCCTTCAACAAAAACCGCAACTCATGTGGTAGAGATTGATCCCAGATCAAAGAGAATAGGCAATTAGACATAGTCATCCATTTCATTAGTGATCTCCCCAAAATCACAGAAAAAAAAGGTTTTACAGGAAACACTTAGGTGACATCTGCAGGTGCAAAATTTAAATATAACCCCCCATACACATTTTCCTCTTTACTTTAAAATACATGGTCGGACTTCAGCATAGATTCCATTGTGGACATCCGCCACATTTTAATGAATGATATTACCATGAAGAAATTAGCATGCATTCTTACACAGTCAAGACATTGGAGGGTGTAATTTTAAAGTAATTTAAAGTAATCTAGACTGAAATAAGTCTATCCTTTTACTATGGTTTGTCCCTTAGGACACCCAAGATATTTGAACTCTTCTAGACCCCGGTGTGCGTCTATGTTAGATCATGACACAGAAACTCAATATGAGTGTGTTTCAGTACACTGATATACTAAGAGGACAACCCGGTTCACTTCACAGAGCGCTAATGTAAAGAAGTCACCATTTAGTAGATAATGGGAAAGGAAAATTGTCAGTCCAGGCCACAGAAGTGTAAAGAGCAAAACATACACACTGCACACCACAAAACTAGTTTTTGTCTGTTATGGACTGAGGACTGAAAAAAGCATTCCTCTTTTATAGAATATTTATATAGTGTGATTTGGTAGGACATTGTGTGAGGTTTTGATATAATTATTTTTACCATTTAAATAGAAAAGTCAAAATATGTGCAAAGTAAGATATGTAAAAGAATGTAATTGTCATTCTAAGATGAGTATTTCTTTTCTCATAACAAGCATTGAGACTTACCAATTCAAACCCTGCTACACCACCACCACCAAAACAAAAAAGAAAAATCTTACTGGGATCATTACAAACGTTTCCTTTTTTAGCTGTAACTGTTTCTGTGTCTCTTCATACATTTTATAGCTTAGTCGTCTCATTCCTGTGTCTGGCAAATAGACCTATAAACATGAAGATTACGGGGTTGTCCCCTTAGAACAGTCCGTGTCACCACATGCATAAAGGATATCAAAAACTGAAATTAGAGGACTCGTTTTTTTGAAGCACTGGAGAAACTAATACAGATAGAGCATGTCAACCACACAACGCATGTATTCATTTAGGGTTAGGCCCTGGATGAAATTACCATGCGAATACAGCAAGCTGGATGCTATTACTACAGGAACTGAAGACTTAAAACTGTTGTTCATTAAATATGACTTACGTAAGATGGAAACTTCAAAACAGCTCCGTAGTCATCTTACATGGAAGCATGTGTACTCACATTCACTCCTATCAGCCATGAACGTGTGATCGACTCATCACATATTAACCACAATATATAGCTGTGAAAACACAACATTTTCTGTGAATTTGCTACTAAATACATGTATGTAGACTCAGAAATGTGTCTTCAAACTGCTGTACAGCACCAAAGTATGCCAAGTGAGTGGCTTATGTTGCACTCTTAAGAAAATTTTGATACACTGCACTGGTACTGAGGATATCCCTGCAGAGGACAATGCTGTGCTGACATGCTCACTGGGCCAGAAACAAACTGACAGCCCATGCCAAGTATTCAGTTTCGAACATCAGAGCACATATCTGACAATACGAGTCTCCCCTCATCCTTGCTTTGCCACTACACCCTTTACTTGTCCTCTGTGTGTGCTTTTTTTCCCCTACTTCTCTGGTCTTGAGGAAAAGGGCTCTTGTAACCCAACAGAGAGACACTGATCCCTGAGCACGGCATCTGCTGACAAGCCAGCCTCCCATTCAGCCTTGGCTGGAAGCATGGCCCGCCGAGAAACCCGATCCAGCTTGGCAGGGTCTCAACAATCGCTTCCTGCCCCATCCGGGCCCACACAGCTAAGTACTCTTAATTAAAGAGGTTAACTTGTCTAAGATGTGACTGAAGAAAAAAAGAAAAACAGAGAACAATCACATCACTGTTTCCTTTTACCCAACAAAAGAAGTTTCCTTCTGACATAGCTTGATGTGAGCTCTGATACTTTAATAATTACAATAAAAGGAGAAGCTGGTAAAGTATCCTCTTTAAATGTCTCTTAAGAGCCGACCACCCCACTTGGTCCAGATGGGCAGAGGAGAATATGTGACAAGATGAGAGGAGAAGGGAATTCATGATGTATACTTGGATGGCTTCTTGCTCTCAGTGTTGTTCTGGGACTGCAGACAGTTGCTAGAGAGTCACAATTTTATTATTCTTTTTGGTTGGTTGTCTGCATACATATTAATGAAGAGTTAGGTCATTGCCAGAGACATCTGTATTGGCCTGTGGGGCTGCCTGCTAAACGCCAAAGAAATTAGAAATGTAAATTCATACCCAGAGATACAATATGAGAGATTTCTCTATGTTGATTTAGGCTTCAGAGCTGGATGAGCTTCCATTCTCTGGAGGCAGCCCTGTGGAACAAGCTATTCACCGCAGATTGACCAGATTGCAAATGACATAAAGCGAACAACAGGCCTGTTGTGTCTCCACATCCAAACATGCAAGGCTCATTTGATTCAGCAGATCTGTGTTCCTACTATCTATGTTAGTGTCGATGTATAGAATAGGCTTAAAAGAGAAAATATCTATGGGTGCCTTTATAGATTTTTGGAATTCCAAAACCAAAAGACACTTGCTTCAGATAAACAAAAGATCTGCTTTAGTTTCCAAATTGAATTTGTTTAAAATTTTATAATTAATTCGATTTCACCAAGATTTTCATTTCCTACGTGTTGAATTTAACAGTATGCATTATAGTGTACACTCAGTGACCTTTTCCAAAGACATGTTTTTTAATTCATTTGAATATGTTTTAATTTATTTTGGAAAGCTGTACATTTTATGCATCAAATATGAGTAGTTTATTTTACCTCTAAGGTTTACTGGTGTTTGGTAAAGTAAAGGCGGATCAAAATGCACATACACACAATGCAACAGAGACAAACCTCTCTGCCAGTGTCTATTGAGAGCTGTTTTATAAAGTTCAAGTAGCGGCACATCAATAAAAATGATGCCGTTTCTCTCTTGTGTTAGGATATTGATCAGCAGAGGCAGTGTTCTCTTTAATGGAGTCTTTGTGGATTCAGGCCTTCACTGTAACAGGTTCAGTCATCAACACCTACAGTGTGTACCAGAATACTTGACACATTTTTATTAGCTTAGTCGAAACACATCTGGCTGTTGAGTGAGTCCAGAGGGGCCAAGGGCCACTCGGCCTTGTTATCATTTGCTGTCAGGATGTAACCCATCTTTAGCTTCCCGATTAGTGACAGGAGCCAAAACTCTTAGATCAGAAACAGCTGTGAATAATTCTCATTTCCATGCTGGGAGTTACATTTATCCAATGGGGGAAAAAAAAAGATCAAAACGAATTTCAATGTGAGGCTTCAAAGAAAATCTCTGAAAGGATCTTTAACTCTTTTGTTTCATGCCAAGGTAGACTGCCATGTTGTTCTACTGTTGCTGGACGTCTTCCTCACTGCTTCCTGCTTTTACTCCAACAGAATCAATGACTGAATGAGATGGAAATCACCACAACAGCATGCACCAGCACAGCTCATTAGTGAACATACGTAGCTCCTACCAGGATTCATGTCCACATTTTAAAGGAGGTGCATTAGTCTTTGCCGCACCGTGATAAAGTCAAATTTTGTTCCAACACTTGCCCATTAAGGCGGTGAAAAGTGGGCAGTGATTTAAGAAAAAGGTCCAACAAATACTCGTTACTGTCCATACCACCTTCCCTGTTTTTAACTGCTATCAGTCTCCTTTTTGCTCCAGTCAAGCAGCGCAGTCACATAACAAGCCATGATTGCCGCTCCATCTTTGTCCTTCTCAGAGACAGCTCATCTGTGATGCCTAGACCAAGGAAAGAGGCCGCATGTGAAAACTCATTACAGTTGGTTGATGGATGAATCCTTTTGTCATAGTTTTCAGATGTAATAAACAATCAGTGAGGAAACATGTGCAACACAAATCACCATGTACACTGCTCCTCTGTCTCTGAAGGGTCCTATTTCTTCCTTCCTATGGTCAATATATAGGCAAGTGCAAAGATCCTTAACACACAATCCATGCAAACACTGTGTGCTTGTGTTTGCATGAATGCCCCTGAATTTGGCATGTTTATATTACCAGTCTGGTATTATAGCATTTTGAATTAGATGTTTATGTGCCAAAACAAAAACCAAGGATGTAATGATCTAGTGCATGCAAAAAAGAAAAAATCATGATTAGTTTGTAATTTAGATGAATGCATATTTTAACCGTCTGACTATGTGTTCCTAATTGCCCAACAGATTCCATAAACAGATGTCCATAGAAAACGGGTTGAACGCATGCCTGTTGGTCATATCACTGTATGTGATTTTGTGGAAAAAAGATCCAAATCCCCTCATGGCTGCAGGAGGAAAATCTGGTGGGTCAAAGTTAACAAAGCAGGGTCCGTTCTGTAACTCAGACAGTAAAACCTGCAGGGAGCTACGCTCCACTGCACTCCCGATGAACATTAGCCACCAATTTAGTGTAATAGCTATTAAATGAAGCAGAAACATTTTGACTGATGGACAAGCAAAATTCAAAGTATTACACAAAGGAAGAAAGGCGCATCCTTTCTCTGAGTACTGTCTCAACTAAGACATGGCAGATGCTTGATAATAAAGAATAAGTTGACAGTACAGTCATAACCAGATGCTACATGTGGTCAAATACCTGTTAACCGCCAATTACAACATTTATGGGCAGCAGCAGCTTTTAATTTTATGACCGTTAGATAGTGTCAAAATGGAATGGCTTGATTCTGAATTGGACAAATTAGTAACAACATGATATTAATTAATTCAAGTTTGTGAAGACATTAAGCATTCAAAAAGGGAATTAATTAAAGGTCTTATAAGGACAGTTAATGAGCCTTTTTGTAAAATGAGGTTAAATGGGAAGAACAGAATAACTTTTATTAGACTATTTTCTCGGGGAAATCATGAATTTATAAATCTTTCTATCTCTGATTGACTTTCAGGGACACAGTTATATAGCCAAATGGCCCACGGTTATTGAGAGTCCAATCAGCTGTGGAACTGACATGAACATTTCTGGCAGCACTTTGAATCAAATATCAAATCTAAGTGCTCATGAACATCTACACTGGCAGTACATTCAGCCTCCTCCTGCTTGATGAGAATATTGGCCTTCCTGCCTGCACACATGTAGTTTGACAAATGACTTTAACTTATTTATGTATGCAAAACTTATGTATAACAAATGCATTAGAGTTACTGCTGAATGAGCAACAAAAACAGGATGTCAGGAATCTATGATATTTTTTAGACCAAATTTAAAACATTAAAAAAAAAAAAAATTATTAGTAATATTTCTAATCTTGACAGATAAAAACAATAAACACATAGAATTTACACTGGAAAGAGGAAAGAGGACTTGCTTCTATAGTCCTACAAATCTGGTATTTCGATGAAGAGAAAAATTTGGTGTGACATAAGTACAGTGGATGGAAAGCCTTAAACAGGTATTACCACCCACTGTCTGTAGCCGTAGCTGTATTCCCAAAATTTAATTTTAATTTAAAGTAAGCAAATGCAACATTGCTAAAGCAACGGCCACATTACCAAAGCCATTCAGATTCATCAACTCTTTGGATTTGAAAGAAATGTGTGCTGTCACAAATTTGAGGTTACAACAAAATTATCTTTTTCTCTTTGAAAATGTCATCATTATGTAAACAAAGAAGAAAGTAGAAGTCCACGTAATCTGATTACCTAATTTACTTGAAAGTATCATTTACAAGACGGAAAATTATTACTCAACGGAGAATGTAAAATAAGATCTATCAGAGAAAGAAATTGATCTTGGAATTAAACCTAATGTATTTTGATTAAAACAAGCCGTTACAAGAAACACTAAACATATACTTTAGCATACAAGCAGTTAAAATACACTCTTGAAACCCAAACACAGGCTGATTCTGTTTACAGTTCACAAAATTGAATGTTTAGGGGGGGAAAACCTGATGTAAACATTTTGACACATGTAACAAAAGGCAGTACAAGACAAAAGTAAGTACCATGCACCTTGGGTTAAAAAAGTGTGTTCTGTGGCACTTTTTGCTGTTCCTCAGGAGTAAAATAATAAGCAGCTACATTTAAACAGATCTCACCTGGGCTTTTTAAAAGAATGCTTGTAAAAAAGCTCAATCGAAACAAGCAATTTCAGCAATAAAAATGTTTTCATTTTCCATGTATAGAGCTAATACAATTTTCCTTGGCATCGCATGTCCAGCACTGTTCCCTGAGCTTTTTGTCAGTTTCTGTCTTTAAACTTTAAATCCTCTCTGTTACCACTGAGACAACACAGTGTGGAGCCTTTAGCACAGTCAGTGCCAGTCTGTTCATATCCGTTCTCAAACTTAAGGAACCTTTGCCGCCAATATTTCTGTAGTCAGGCCCACTCACAGGATCCATCACAGTTGACAGAAATAATCTTATATGACTGTGTGCTTTCACTCTATTCTGGATAGAATGGAACATAATATTAAAATGTCAGGCAATCCTATAAATATCATGCGTATTTGTTAATACAACCAACAGATTGGAGACCCCTTGCAAATAACTGACAGATCTATGAATGTTTATAGGAAGAGGTCCAATTATTTTCTTGATCTTTTGTAGAGAAGCAGCATCAGAGTCAGTGACTAAAAGAAGCTGAACAAATTGAAAAAAAAGAATTTGGGATGCATACGGGACATCCCTTTTACAGTCTTTTAGAGAGTAGGATAATTTAGAGGCCTTTATCTTAGGTCAGTTGCAATCATGACCAGTGCATGGAGCGTGGTTTCCTGCAAAAAATAGACAAAATATCTATGCATTTGTTAGGTATAAATTATATTGAATTAAATGGGCTTGAATTAAATTGAAAAATAAATGCCTATGAGTTTTTCAGTACATTTTTGATGATTAAACAGATACACAAACAGACACACACACACACTAATTAGCCAAAAGCTTGTTTCAGAGGTAAATAGGAACAATGCGCTCAGTTACATTTTCAAATTCTATAGTCATATAACAATGGTGGTGTTAAAAGGCATAAGGAATCCTATGTGCCACTTTCATACAAAACTGTTTTTTTTGCACTTATAGTTTATGATTTAGATATGAGATGAGAATCTGTTAGTGAAAAAGAAAGCTTGAAATTTTGTTAGACTGTCATGCATATTAAAGAGGAGAAAGTACTTAAATCCACTTCATGCTAAGAAAAATATAGCTATTTGATCCTTGTGTATAGAAAAATGCACCTTATTCAATAAGCCTACGGTTATTTGAGAGTATAAATATAGCATTCATAATTTTACCATGAACCCAGTTGAAGATAAGATATCGGTGTAATTGTTCATTGCCTTGTTTACTAAGTTGGAAAAAACAAAGTGTTGAGCATTTTTCTCAGAAAGTTCAAATTGCGCTTTGCTGTTTGCCAAATCAAAGCCACAAAAATGTTCCATTGGGTAATTTTAGATCAGAATTGTGAGAACAGGATCTTAGATGGAGGAAATTCTCCAAAAGATTAATGGTGTGAAACAGGGAGGCGACTCCTGACGCCTAATAAAGTCAGAGCTTAAGTAAACAGCTCCCAAACCCCTGGCCCAGAGCTACAGTCTTACACTTTAACAATGTGAGAGTGTGTGTGTCAGCGTGTGTGTGTGTGTTTGTGTATGTGTGTGTGTATGGTGCTAGAGGTCTACATTTGCAAAACACACACACACAGTCATGCAGTCAGACATGTGTGCATCATTTTTCAAACAGAACTGTAAAACATAGTTCCTTTATTTTATTGATTAATATTTTTGTAGTTAATTGCCTGGCAAATGGAAATATAATTTAAACCTTATTTCAGTTCAAACATATCCACTTCCTGCTGTGAAGAAGCCTTTTCTCCCCAATTTTGATCACAGAATTAAATTCTGAGGATAAATTCTCAAAATAACTCTTACATAATGAACCATTTAAAAAATATAGCTGATATAAAATTCACATGGTTGTCCTCTGTAGGGGTATTGGTTAATTCTTTAACAAAAAATATTGGTCCCTGAATGCCAAGTTGGATCTTACTGCCAAATCTCTGGTCTTTTGGTGGCTCCAGACTTCTTTTGTTTTTAACGTGATTCAGGCTGCCTTTGGCAAGCAAATATCTTACCTAGGTCTAAATCTAATGGACAATATGGAACGTTGTCTTGGTTTAATGGCTTGTGTTTTCTTTAAGTCACACTTACAAATATTATCACATCCAAAACAAATTCAGTCAGTGAAGCTGGACCTAAGTAAAACAGAAAAACATTACATGGACAACTGGTAAATGTATGATATACAAATGCTACTACTACTACTACTACTACTACTACTACTACTACTACTACTATTAATAATAATAATAATAATAATAATAATAATAATAATAATAATTAAAATAATAATATCATTATTATTACTTAATTATTTTTATTGAATGATAATAATTATATAATAGAGGCCATACATAATATCTAAATGGGATAATTCTGCATTTCACCTTAAAATAATTGAGAAAACATTTCCAAAACTTTTTAATCCCATGTTACTGTTGTGGGTTTACAGACAAGCAAAATTCATAACTGAATACCAGGTGTGAAACTAATTTTTATAACAAGGTTGCACACACACACGCACAGACATTTCTACAGCAAACCAACCAGCATTTTTCTCCGTAAAGGCGAAGCTGAACTGTGGAGATTGTGTATTGGTTGAGGCTGTGACTGCCAGCAGAGCTGGGGTTGCCTAGAGCTCGGCACTACTGTTCCTAAACACCTACTGTACTGCTCGTGTTACGCCCGCTGTGTGGTCACGGTGTAACTCACACAAACTCAGTCTTCTGTTTGTCATCGTCCAAGCTCTGAATGGGCTTGTCATTCAGCCCGGTCCAGGACCATGTGTGCGCTTGTGTGTAGCCTAATTCACATTTTCTCCAGCAGGAAAGATAAAAATCTGTTGCCTGCCTGTTCTCTATTTGGGCCTCTGAATTTGCCAACAGGGAGAGAGCTTGACCCCAAAAACACCGGCATGTTGAAACTTCCTTCACAGAACAAGAGACACGCGGAGACAAAAAGCCACATGTGGCAGAGAGAAAAACTTGAGTTAGCCTATGTAAGCATGTGTGTAGTTGTTGCTTTATATTTTAATTCATCCTGTCTAATCATGAGCAACTTCATTATAAAAACAGATGAAACATTCTGTGTTTTCAGATGTTCTTCACATTATTTTTTTAATATATGATTTCCTACATAGTGCCTGAAAACGAAGTCAGCACCTGAAGGAAGCGTCCTGTAAATCTCGTAATTCTCAGGACGAGTAATGTGATGCAATAGTTTTCCGGTGGACATTTTTTTTACAGAAATGTTAATAACTTTGCACTCGCTTTTAGGCTTAGCTGCAGAAGGATAAAATCATGTTTTCCGGCCAGTTTTACATGCTGAAAAAAAGGTCCCTGTGGCAAAATATTTTATTGGTCACACCGGAATAGCATTTTTGGGCTAAAATGGACAACTGAGACCAGATTATAAAGGCGTGAGAGATATGAAAGTGTGTGCACTCTCGTTTGTAGGTGGACTTTTGTGGACAAACACACGTGCATACATTTGTGTGTGCGTTGAGATATACCTGGCTTTGATTAGGGCCCGCATGATAAAATGGAAGGCAGCTGAAGGCAGAGCTGGAGCTGGTTAACGGCTGCCGACAAATGGAGAGAGACCAGGAAGATTTTTATCAAACGCACATGAACATTGGGAGCTTGCCATTTATGTTTCCCCGGATGGCGAGTCACACATAGACGGAAAAAAATGCAAAACCAACGGGGGGGAGCACGTCAGCGTGCTCATTTCAAAGTAATGACACAAACAAAAGGAACCTATGGGGATGGAGAGAATAAGCGCAGAGCAGAGCAGGGAGAGCCATCCTGCTGCCCAGAGAGATCCTGTGAAGTATAAACAAGAGCAAGCAATAAAACAGCAGTAAAACTGGCAAACCGCTATCACTGACTTTTCCGACTGGGGTGTTTAGCCAGAAGTAATATGTCATGGTTTCATTGTGTCTGTAATCTGATAAAACTTGATGGTTCCTCCTGCTATTAGTGCCATCTATTGTCATTTGAGGTGCATGATGGCAGCCTGTGGCACTGGCCTCATATGGGCCTAACGTTATCCGGTGGACGAATCAGAATTAATCTAAGGGGGTAGGCGGGCGCACCGGAGGAGAATGATGGGTGAAATTCGCTACTACTTGCATACTGGAAAGGCAAGAGGGGTTTGATGAAGTTACAACATGTTTTGTCTCCCCCAAGAGGCAGGACAATTTTCTGCTTAGGTTCAGTACGTTGGAGAGGACCTCCTTCTGTGTGCCTCCCTTTTTATCCCACTTCCCTTCATCTGATTCCTTTTCTCAAAACGAAAACAGACACCACATGTGGTGCTGATGACCTTCCCTGTCTTTAATGAACATCAGTTCATGCGGGAGGTTTTGTTGAGTTTTTCGGAGCATGGTTGGGTTGGCTTTATGGGCCAAAATTGGATAATTCAATACTTTCCACAGTCCATATATAAAGTTTTAACTGCAGCGACGTGGTAGTCATGCATCTCTTTAATTCAGTCTGTTTAGTTATTTATATGATTGCCATGCTACAGTAATCCCAGGTTCTGTTTACAACATATGTACATATATACAAACTGTGATTATTTGTTTTTTAACTGCTATTTTTTTACAGACACAGCTAAATTAGCTGCCATCCTGCTTCGGTGGACATATGTTGTGTTCTATAAAGCAGCCTGCTAGACTAAAAGCAGCATTGCACTTTAAAATCACAGAAACAAGATTTCTAGTTTGACGTTCATATTTCCATTTAAAAGACATAGAATGAATCCTCCATCTGCTGGATTAAAGTTAGATGAGTCTATATTTTGCTAATGGCAGTCAAGGATGCACTGTAATGGCTACTGGTGAACCACCATGCAATATGCATAAAATAATACTATTACTATTAATATTTCCTAAAAGCTTTGAACTTTTCCTCTTGGTTTGCTGTATTTAATGGTCTTTAATTGAATTTATAGCTGTGACCACTACTTTTATGAGCCTAAATGAAAACACAATGTCAAACTGAAATTTCAAAGGCAATAAGCATTTTTGTTTGTACAGTATTTCATAATATGCACTGTATTTCTAGTTTAGTGGGTTATTTGTCAGTTAGTTCTGTTTCATTGATTACCAGTGGTATTTATATTGTTCATCCCACCCAAATGTAAAAAAAACAACATATACAGAATAAAAGTATGGTAGAATAGGAGAAAAATAGTAAATCCTGCTAAAGTTTGCAATTTGACTTATTTATCAAGTATATTGTTTTCAATTGAAGGAAAGGAATTAATTTAAATGATTTACTCTAACAGTTTTCTATGATCAATTGACACATCTTTGCACCTGTAATTAAGCTGAGACATTTTGTAATGTGGAAGCTGTGATGTATCTGCCTAAATGTGACTTTAACAACAGTTAATTATGCCAGTTTAGTCACTTGTCACTACCTTCAATATCAGTTCAATTACTCATCACTTTATTGTGTCCAGAAAGATTACAAATGCCAAAGTCTTTATTCAACCCAAATATTAATAAGGAGCTTTAAGACATTGTAGTAGCACCCACAATATACAGAGGCATTTACGGTCATCTGCATTGTCGACCCCACAAGAGAAGAGGTGCTGGTCTTCAGCTGTTTTGCATCACAGATAATGAGAAGCTCCCCTGACCCCAGCAGTCACTTCTGGTCTGGAATTGATCGATGAGAGCCCCCCTTTGACCCTTATCTCGAGTTGGCCTTTGCATCATGGCTCTACATCTGGAAGAAAGATCAGGGTTTTTGCATGAAATTTTGGATGAAGACGTGACTAGACTCTATTGCCTGGTGCGTTACTGCCAAGCCACCATAGTTGCTCACTTCCTCCACAAGTTTCCGTCAGGGGAAAAACAGCCACCGATGTCTGACATGCCATGGTTTGGTGATGTATTAGCTATGAGACAGAGACCTTAAGCAGAGCAACACATCTCGCATTATCTTTTGAGATAACAGTAAAGCTTACACAACAAGCTGTAGCTATACCTCACAAGTTACGAACATATCTGCAAAGGCTGCTATTTCATGGACTTTAATTTGAGGTCAGCCGTTAAAAGCATAAATATTTTCATAAAAAAGTTTAATACATTGTTGTCAGAGGGAGGCTTTTTCTCTTCAGTCCCTACAATGCTCCTCCAGAAATGCGTTTCTGTCACAAAGGAGTTCCGAGGGTAAAAATGACAGCTAAAGCTTTTCAACAATGTGTACACTAATGCTGCCATCTTAAGCCTCAAAGAGAATGTTTATGCTCAAGTAAATTGGGCATAGAGCACAAAAGTTTATTTCACCAGATATTTGCTGGTACATTTATTAACAAATGACAGATGAAGAAAATTCAGAAAATGAATCTCTGGTACAACGCTGCCTCTGCTTAAATGATCATTTAAAAAAGCTACTTTTAAAATGAAATAAACACAGCAAAAAGTGCTTGTGCATTGCCAAATAATGACAATCTTAATAACACATATGCTTGTAGGCTCAGAGGGGTGCCCGGGTGCTCCACATTTCCCATTTTTTTCAATGACCCCGTTGAGCTCAATGAGTTGAAGACCATGAATATCAGTAATTAGCTTTCTTGGTGTAACAGCATGTGTGATCACTAGATTCATCCTGTATCCAGTGCCCGCTGGCAAAACAAAAAGCTCACTAGGCTGGATTTTACACAAGTTGTCTGGGTTCTTGTTTCTGTAATAAAACCTAATTTGTTGTCGTGCCTTTTAAAAGACCAAATAAAAGCCTGAATATTTTGTTCTAGGAAAAATAAAGCCTCTTGTTGTGCAGCAAACTGGATCTGAGTAGGACTCATAAAACAGAGTTCTACGTCTGATTTAGGATTTATATGCTGGCATTATGGTGTAATTGTTGATTATTCGTATTTTGTGACTTGTCATTAACACAATGAATGTAAAACGCCCTCTATATACGTGAGAGTGTTTGCATGTGCCCTTGAATACATAATTTTTTTTCTAATAAGAAAAAGACAAACAATAATTCTAATTTTAAAACCACTTCTTTAACCACTGACAAACAACACCCAGTTTCAATTATGACTTTGTATTAAGCTCCAGGCAGGAGAACTAATTGGAGCTGCACTGCAGGAGTGTCCCGTGGGTCAAGCTAAGAGCTCAGTTCAAATTCTAAGATTGTTGAAGTGTAACATCGATCTCGTGAAATCTTAGAACCACATTAGTGGTTTTGCATGTGTGTGCCAATGTACCACAAATTACATATACATGCACCCCTTTGCCAACAATTATGTAAAGCATACCAACTGTTTTAGATCAACACTGACATAAATAAGATGTGCTGGATATTATGATGCATTGCCTTGAAATAGTAGGTTTTATGAGGCATAGAAATTCACAAATCAAAAACTATAGGGTAACCAGCTGTAATGCAATATACAGTAAAATATTTAAAAGTACGTCTTTTTCCATTTTACCTCTTTAGACTTGCACATATAGAAACAATCAAATTCTAAACCGCATGTTGTATTCATAGAAAAATATCACCTCATTAATCTTTTGTCATTAGATATAAAATAAGCCATTAGAGATAATTAGAGACAATTAAAGGGTGCACCGAAATTATATCAGAAGGCGTTTATAGCCAGGCGACACTTCACAATTAGTGAGATGTAAACTGTAATTATTGACAGTGATGCACAACCAGGCCAGTCCCCATTCTGACACTTTCTCTAAAAACTGAAACATACAGCATACAAATAATGCTTTTAACTGGAAAATCAAGCTGTAGCGTTAATCAAGCCCCAAACACTCCGACAGCACAAGTGTGTTTTTCAGTTTAACATTTGAGAAAGCAGAAGCTGTATCCTTTTTTTAGTGGTCCCTGCACACTTTCCTAGGCCAGTTTTCCCTGTATAACAGAAAAGACCTCTAGATTAGAAAAAAAATCAGCCTGTGCCTTTAACATGGTTGTAAAGATGGGTTACTTGTATCCTCCAACATTCATTTATTAACATGTGGCACTGGAATCGATGGGTTAAGGTTAGACCTTAGACCGATTTGAATCAGATGACTGTATCTACTGTAACGTTGGAGCCGACTGAAAACAATCTGCCCTGGCTGATAGGCTGCAGAATCCCATCCTGATTACATCCCTTAGATAAAACCATAATATCCGTGATGCATTCGGTCTGGTCTGTGTGGCTGCTGTGAAATAATGCTTTTGAAGGATTTTAGAAATTTATTTTATTCACAAATGTAAAATAGATTTACAAAGCAGGCAACTTTGTATTGAAAAGCCAAAAAGGTCCAGTGCTGAACAGCTTTGTTTTGTCCAAAGCCACAACAAGAGACACACACAAAAACAACTCACTATTGGCATTATACAGGTTAATGACTAACTTTATGGCAGCTATGTGACAGGAGATGAAAGTTAACATCATAACAAAAGTGAAATATCAATTGGATCATGTAAGTACATTTTACAGACACAAAAGTGGATGTGTCTGGAAATGTTTGGCTTGTCTTATTTGTCATGACCAGCCAGGCACAAACCTGTCGGTTCCAATTGATAGTTGATCGATCAGTATAATTCAGATGTTATAGCAGGATCAATCTTAGTGAAGTACGGAAAAAAATGTATTCTGAGAAATCGAGGTAAGTGCATTTAGTGCTTTCATTACTGACAAATTCAATGAATATGACTCTTAGTTCACATAATGTCAGCCCAATCAATGGATTGTTGAATAGCTGAATGTTTGACAAAGGCACTTGGGTCTCACCAGACCCCTTATCCCATAATGAAATAACCATAACTTGTACTAATTTGCTTTTACTACTTTACCCAAATGGTGTTGCATTTAATGCTGGTAAAAAAGCACATATAAAAAATGTAAAAAAGCAAACCATGGCTTCCCCTTTTTTTTAATCCCAATTCATCCTTCATCTCTGTTGTTTCACCAGTCCCGGCCACAGAGAGGTTTTTCCAATTAGGCCTGGAGCGAGCAGCAATCTTATTTATATTCATAGCTGGTATGAAGACAAAGGGATGATGATAATGATCATGATAGCTGAGAAAAACAATTACACTCACCACTACCATAAATAGTATTTGTACATTTTTCTATCAATGCAAAGAAACGCCACAAAACACTTACTTTACAATTGACACTGTGCACAGTAAGGACAGGAAATTGAACGATGGTATAGTGCATGTCTCCTTTTTCTATTTTAATGGGGGGACCATTTGCCAACCTTTTGCAAGAAGCAATTAAGTAAGCACTCGAGATGAGTGACCATGCAGATGTGCTATTGACTCTAATCACTGATCAGTCTTTTAGTGGTTTCTCTGAAATTGACTTTCTCTCCACAGTATTAAATGGAGTGCAAACTGCAATTGGAAGCCACGACAATTACACAAGTAACAGGATGTTAGTAATTACTTTATTGTGAGAATGATTCAGCAATAAACTTAGTTGAGTCCATCATTTTAAACAAAGGACACCGGTGAGCTTGTGCACGAGCATGAACGGTGATTTTGCTCGTGCCCAGCCATGTGCCCGTCTGTGAAGTTATGTCTGCTGCAGTGTTTCAATGTGTGTGGAAAACTGAGAGTGCGGAGTTAAAGGGGTTTGATTTATAGTGCTCTGCAGGTTGTAACTCATTTCAAACTAAATTTCCTGCCTGTATGATTGCATCCTTCCATAATGCCCTTGACAGAATGGAAAGCACAATCGATGTTCCATGTCTAAAGACAGACATTTTTGGGTGTAGCTTTTGAATCTTTGCTTATAAATTACCTCCTTGCAACGCAAGTCGAGTGTCCCACGAAGACAATAATTCTCGCATTACAGAAAATGCCTGCAAATGATTTGGGCCTATTACTGGATATCATACCCGCAAAATGATCCATGAATCTAAAAATGGGAAAAGTGGGTGATGATCCGGTGAGTCAAGGGGAAAAGATTTCTTGTTGTTTCTGACCTCAAAACAATCTTTAAGTGAATTAAATTTAACCAAGGACAAGCATCTAAAGAAATCATGAAAAGATTATCGGTTTTAATTACACAAGGTAAAATAGTTTCTCCATCGTGCCAGAGGTTACTTCTGTATCCAATCTCAGTTGCATAAAAAAAGAGAACCTAACAAACCTGTCGATTTTTTTCATGGTCATTAAAGCTAAATTTGAATCATGAACTAAGCCGATCTCCAACTGCGTTGGCAGATTTAGCATGCCTTAGGCCTGCAGATGTGTGTTATCTCTGAGAAAAAGGACTCAGTACAGCTTGACTAAGTGCAGATAAATATCCCGGCTAAATTATGGAAACAAGTAGGAAAATGAGAAGGTATTACTTGAAACAGCTCTTGTGTTCTTTAGCTATTAAACTGGTTTAATGAATGCAGTTCAAAGCCTGCACTTAAAGTGGGTGTTTTTGATATAATAACTCTGCCTCCACCTCACAAGCATCTACTGTACATTTGTGCTTTTAGAGTTGAATAAGCTGGATGATGCTCCAACAAAGGTCGGACAGTTTTTATGTTTTATGCGTTGACATCTGACACATACTTTATCAAGTACACACACATACACAAAGATAGACTTTGGAACTCCACCACACACACACACACACACACACACACAGCATGGCACTCCATGAATCAGCAGTATGTCTAATTTCTGTGGACATTGCAGACGGGGTGGCCTTGTAAGACTCCAAATGAAAAGCCTAATGTCCTGCTATTGATTTTCCCTCCTTTAAATTGTACCTTATTTATGGCTATGTCTACTGTTTTTTTTTTTTTTAAGGACGGGCAACCAAGAAACAAAAAGTTGGACATGGGAAGAAAGCAACAGGCTATGAGGCAGGCAGAGTGAGCACCATAGCAGCAGGTGAAGAGACAATAAGGAAGTCAAATAGCTGCAGGGTAGGGAGGCAAACATGGAGAAAAGAGCATTGCTTCAGTCCCGCTTTCATAAAATATGCTCACTTTCTCAACACACCCCCAACAGCAAAAGCTGCCACTCTTCCTCTTTCAATTTAAAGGTTCTGGAACAAATAAACACAAGGGGGATGTGCCTGGCTCCTCAAAGCCTCTAAGATAAAGGTTTTGCAATATCTTACATCTTGGAGTAATAAGTCAGTGATAATAGCCTGTTTTTCTCTGGTTTTATTAAAGGCAAAATATCAAATAGTCTTTATCAACATCTGCCTTCCTGTTTCCCACAGAATGCTCTTTCATTGATGCAGTGCAGCCTAAATCTTACTTTATTGAAACAGTCTGCTGTTATCTGTCTAACAAAGCTAGATCAGCATGCGAGCTCTTCTAAATACTCACCCTGCATGTTCTGTCAGATTTTCACAGATTTTTACACTAGCGCTAGTGCTAGTGCTAGTGCTAACAACAATTTAACGGTTTTGTAGCAAGAAAGCATCTCTTCTTTTTTTCAGGGATTTAACACTTTCAATTCTGCAATTTGAACCTTAAACAAAAAAAGTAATCTTTTAAAAAGTATGAGGTGGACAAAAAAATGTATTATTTCTTTTCACAGTAGATTGTTTTCTGCCTCGTAACCAGACCATGGTTACCAGCAATTTGTTGGCCAAAGATATTGCTCCGTGATATCTGACATTCCTGACCCTTCCCAATAGTTTGCAATATGTACTTCACAGGCATCAGCAAATAAAATAAATGTGAAGCTGGAAATGAGCTGAAAACTATTTCACTACAGCTAAAGAAAGCTGTGTGTATCATACTGATAAGAAACACGATAGTGACAGCTTATGTGAGGAAGAGTACAGTATAATGGCACACGTCTGTACATTTTCTAGCTTGTGTCCCTGTGTGTTGAATGCATGCGCCAGGCTATATGTGAAAACGGGCTGCAAAATTATTTCCAACAACATTTAGTGGAAGGAGAAATGACCCCTAAAAACATGTGAGAAGTCATATAATATTTGGACGGTCAAGTCTCATTTAGTCTGTCATTTCTCCATCTGCTTTTCTCTGTATTTAATGCAGATGGGGATTGAAATCTGAGGCTAGCTGACTGTTGTCAGATGTATGGTTGAGGTGGGCAGAGCCAATAAGCACCCTACCCTCTCCACTTTCCACTCTTTCAATTTTTCTCCCATCAATTTGTCTCCACCATCCTGTGTATATTCAAACAGTGCACGTCCGGTACAACTGTACATCTGGCAGAGTCAGCAGGGTGACTCACTGCAATGAATGACACCCATATTGTGAGGTTTTCACTTGTGATGGATTGAAAAGAGTTCTAAAGCAAATATAAATGCATTTAGCATTTGTACATAACAATTAAGAAACCTGCTGAAATAACATATTCCTTTGAATCAGTCAGAGTGGCTTATAAAAAAGCAAACAAAAACATACTAATAGGTTTCTATGAATATCTGAAGAAACCATAGAACATTACTCTTGCGCTAAAACAATTTATGTCACATGTCACAAAAATAAAACACTATGAATATGAATTTTCCAGGTGGAACCCAGTTTCAATTTTATAATGTACACATAATATGAAACGTATGCTGACCCCTGTACCAAAATAAATGGACCATAAAATAATTTGTGGCCCAATTCCATATTTTAATCAATGACTAAGTCTTTTCATTGAAGCCTGAAAGAGTCTGTGTAAAATGTTTGCATCACCAGAGGTTTTCCAAATGAACAGAGTCTGCATATCACTCCATCCAGCGCCTAACTTGTGAAAGCAACACATTCACCCAAAATAGTTGCATTTTGAAAGCAAATACAGCATCTCAGTTGACCGACACTGACATGGTTAACTGCATCCCACCTGATATTGGCAGAATGATTTAATCTGAAGGAAGGGACATTTAATTAAAGTCTGTAGGGCATGGCCTGGTAAGTTATTGTGGTGAATCACACGGTTTTACAGCAAACAAGGTTATTTATGAGAATAAAAAATGAATACTGAGGATTTCCACTCACCAAAATCTAGTAAAGACTGAGTGTGGTTAAAGGTAACTATGGCCCGGTCTGTTTTGTTTATTGCTCAGGTTAAAGAAGATCTTACAGTGTTAGTGAGACTAAGAAGTACTGCACAGATGCAATGGAATATGTAACACATAGAAGAGCTATTTGGTTACTCTGCATTTTAATGAAACGGGACATATATTTAAAACCTACTTTGGAAGAATAACACCTTTGAGTGCTAACTGTTTATTTAAGTTACGTCATATGAATGTGCAGTCTCAGCATACATCTGTACATTCGGTTTATCTATTTTTTTATCCGCTTGGCTGCAAAAGGTCAACCACTCAAAAAATGTTAAAAGACTGCTGAGCACAGGTGTCTGAAAGTCCTCTAGAAAGGCGTGTTTACACAATACTGAAATGCATGTCACATTTTGACCTGTCACGAGCACCTGGGTGTCACACACAATAACAGCAGTTCATGTTCGCAGGCAAACAAATTTACCCTGCTGACACCCAAGGTCTTCCATCACTGCTCTGCTGCTGCTCTGAGGCTGTACAATGTATAAAACGTTACCCCCGTGCCTGGGATTTCGCAAATATGTGCTTACAATAGGAGACAAAACTTTAAGAAATTGAAAATGTAAGAGAAATTTAAATCTGAGGTTGCAGGGAGAGAGTGAGCCGCTGTTGATCCTTCTCCAGACGTAGGGAGACATTTCTGCTGAGCACTGGACACCCTTGGCGGCAGTTGGATACATGTGACATAAATGCTGACCCCATCGGTCAATCTAACCACAACTGTGCTGACACCTACGTTTCTGCAGGTTTCTTTTTTTTAATGCAAGACCAACATCTCTTGTGCTCAAGGCATGGATCATTAAGCCCATCATGCATGTTTTAACAGCAAACTGGAACAAAAACCCTCCAAACTGGAATGGTGAAATGGTAATATAAACCTAAAGAACCATCCAATATCTGCAGTTCCCAAAGTTTGTTTGCCTCTCTGAGAAAAAGCGGTTAATTCATCCGGCATCTTTCTGTATGTCCTCCCTGTAAAGAATATTAATCAATGTATGTTCTCAGTTTCAAGCTGGCATGCAATCTAAACAGATGATGGATTGAGTACCTACTGAGCTATCTCTTCCCACTCTTTTCTCGCCCCCTCTGCCTTCTCTAGATATGAGCGAGTGATTTATATTGGACCATTTCTATCTATTGATTGTCATTTAACTTTCCACACTGTTATTGTTAATGTTTTTTTTTTGTTCTCTTGATGTTGTCCTACAGTTATTCAAATGTCAGTTGACATAATTCCCTTGGCCAGTTGTGCCTTTAATATCTGAGCTGACATTAATGTTAAGAATAGCAAACAAAACCAAAAATAATAAGTGAATATTTTTACCAATTGTAAAAGTAACCATTGTACTTGAGAGGGGAGTTCAGATAGAAAGTAGAAATATGTTCACAGTTCAAGGCTGTTCAATGTATATTTTAAGAAATGTGTACAGATAGTGTGTTGTATGATCCAGAAAAGAAAATGTTAAAGAAAAGCTATCAAATGTGTTTATGATGGATGTTTTGGAGAGGCTAGTTCCAATGACATTCTGTACCTGACCTCCGTTTACATTCATGCCATATTTAATGTTAATCTCTATTACCATTTATCACAAAAGGCTAGAATGTCCTATGACCTTACATCAAGCACATGCAAAAATGTGTCCAAATAGAAACACAATCAATCTTTAAGTAAAAAATATTATATAAGAAAATAGAATAATAAAAACCATCCAAAAAAGAAAGAGTCCTCTGTTTTATCTTTACTTTTATCTGCCCGGTCTGTCAATCCTCTTTTCTCTGCAAACTTTCCTGACTCTTCTTTCCTCCCTACTTTCCTGTAACCTGATTATCTTTGATAAGTGACTGTTGATTTCAAATTGGATGACAAAAGTAGGAATAAAAAGAAAAAAGTTCAATCCATCATCACTGGCTGACCTTTTGTTGCAGAGAACATGCGTTATTATCCCCCATTCCAGTTCTGGGCTCATTAGAAACAACAATTTACTCTGACATGTGGAATTCTTCACACACACACAACCACACAGACACAAATGCACATTCCAGGTTTCTATATGGCAGTTATTAGTTTGGCACTGGAAATAAGAATGACATCATGAGACAGGCGGCGGTAAACAGCCTTGATTGGTGGACAGCTGAGACTGCCAAGAAAGCGGTTGTCAGTGTTGGTGGTCCACGTACTCTTGCAAGAGCCCTGCCCAGTGGTGGCTGAGCCGAGTAAGTACAGCTCCCTGAGGTTAAACAAGTCTGTGCTGGGTGCCTGGGACTGATTAGAGCATTTGGACCGGTTGTGTTTATTTGAAAAAAGGTTGTTTGCATCCCAAATCCTTTTCACGCGACAGTTTTGGTATTGTAGGGCTTGACATGTGTCATAGATACGTGGCTGGGTGACATTTGGCTTGTAAAACAACCATTTAGTTGTTTGTTGCTCTGGTTATTAATTTTCTTTTACAATGAGTACAACAAATCCTGCATGTGTTATGTAGTGAGTGACTGAAGAATAATGATCATCAATGAGCGAAAACAAACAACATTTTTGTAGATAAATCTAAATTCAAAGTTGTTTTTTTTTCTTTTTTTAAAAACATGTCATTGAATTAAATGCACTGAGAGAAAGTGAGCAATGCACAGCATATTTCGTAGCGATTTCTTCAAATTTACTCAAAATATGTTTGCCTTCTGTGGTAGATTTATCTTTTTAATCTTTTGACCTTTTGTGTGTTTTCTGTGCTTTTGTGATGATTCATTGAAGCCCAGCTCTATCAGAGGGATTGTTTTATCAAGTCTATGAGCCTTATCAAAAGTAGCTGTTGCAGCCCTAAATATGTGAGTGTCACTGCCTTTCAGTGGAATGCACCATCAAGCTGCTGTGGTTGAATTTTTCTAATGTGAGGTTTTGCCTTTTAGACTCAGGGTCTAAAAGGCAAAAACTCAGGGAAACTCAGGGTAGAGCAGATTTGGGTCCATATTTCAAAACAACAAATGGATGCAATTTTTTTAAAGGTATTCTTTTTAATCCAGGGATGAAACATGGAAAAAGCCGGTGAGTACCTTTAGATAATGTGCTGTTTCAATAATTAAAATGACCTAACTTTACTCAGCCAAAAAGTGTGCTTTAGTTTTGTAGCAAAGATAATAAAAGTGAGTAACACATGCTGTATTCATGCCCAAAGTTTATATTTCCATTCCCTAACTTTTAAAAGCTCTGTAAATTCTAAAAGTGGCAGAGAAACTCCACAAAATGTGCGCTTTGAGCCATTTTCCTGAGAGCTTTTCCTGCCTTGAAAATCACTATGCTGCCAGTGATCACTTTGAGAAAAATTATCTTATTTAATCTACAATATGGAAAAAGATAGTCGTAACGCTCTAGTATCGGGCTTTTCTTTTCCTTTATTCTCAAGCTCAGATGGGGTTTGAGAACTTGGCAGCCGTGTGTTCGTGTTGGTGTGTTATCCTTACATTTGCATGGGTGTGTAATTGTTGAACGTAACAGTGTGCTCTTTCATTAGTGAGCGCTTACCTCCCCGGTCCCTCTCCTCATCTCTCTACATTAGCTCTGACAGTAATGACTTGCCAGGCCTAACCCCTTAACTGGGTTGATGCATAGTTGTGGGAAAGCCACTTTGGCTGCCTAGCCAAAATGGAAACATGCCATTTCAGTGTTTAATTTTTTCCCCTCTGTACCCTCTCCCTCAATTTCCTTTCCATTTGACCATTTCTTCCTTTGCTACAGACGTGTGTCAAATGTTTGGCAATAGTTGACATAACTTTCTAGAAATACATGACAAGGTATATTTTCATTGATTGTTTTTCAAGAGCAGCTCCTAATGG
>CAJRST010011112.1:15918719-15979265 GCA_907169785.1 Menidia menidia | reverse complement strand
AACTGGTGGATGTGTTTATTAGATTATGCTGATGCTATTAACTCTTCCTAATCTTATTTCCAAAGGATAAAAAATGTAGTCAGTAAATTTTTACAAATCACAAAACATAATTAACATTTAAAACATATACGTGCGTACAACAATAAAAACTAACATTTAGTGTTATTTGTTTCTACATGGACAAAAATTCAGTGAAGAAAAAGCTCTTTAGAGCCCCACTGTGAGACCTTCCCAGCGACAGAATCCATGGGGCTCATGTTTTAAAAAGCCTGCTCTGCGTTACTGGCTCACTGGTTTCGCTGACTCGCTTATCAGGATGCAAGGTGGGCCCAAAGCAGCCTGTCTGCGGCCTGCTGATGCCACAGCTTGACTGCAGAAATCGGTTGCATGTACAGAACGGACATTAGACATTACAAAAATTCATTTACCTGCAGTTTTTTTTGTGCTTGCATGTACTCATAATCATTACAGATGATAAAAGAAAGAAAATAATTACCATTAATTGATATACTGATGTGTATGTATTACTACTCTTTGATCCTTACATTAGTAAAACAGAGCAAATCTCATTGATATGTTGGTATATTGGTGTGTTCACAGACCCAATTTTTTTAATTTGGATAGTTTTTGCATCAGGCTCATAAACTGAATGGTAAGCTCAATAGATATAGAACATACTGATGCAGTAAAATAAAAAGCTCGAAAACGATTTTTGCTTTAAAGGTTATGGCATTTCTAAGATTTAAGTTACTTTAGAGTTTGAAAGTTCCATTATCCCAAGTTCCACTTACATTCTACACACAACTTTATAAAAGAGAAAAACTGAAATGTCCATCTAAGTGTCTTTACTATCATTATAATCCCACTTTTTAAAAATTTAAAAAACATGTTACAAATGCAAATAAATCTTTTTAAAGCAGACCACACAATTTCTATAATCAATTTTTGTCTTTATTGTGGATCAAAGCATCAAATCAAACAATGTTTTTTTCTTGTTATGTTGTCCTCTCCCACCAGGGAAGAGGAGATATCTAATGTTACTTTAAATATGACATAATGACAGTAATAAGGAAATGTCAGTGATGCAAACAGTGCATGATAAAAGTGTTCATCAAAAACGTATATTGGCATACACTGTTCAGCACACTAAACAAATATGTCGAAATTTGCTAACATATGTTGTCACCCACATACAGTGGCAGAGCTGGAGGGGATGTGCCCTTTGTTTAATGAGTCGTGCCTTGAGGTGTAAATAAAACATTCTGTCTCATGCTGCTGAACTTTTATGGCTTCATTTAATCCTTATGCTCACCTCCCCTTGCTCTCAAAGCCCCTTATGGTGGTGAAGAGGGGATACTCCTCTCTCGCATCATCAATCATCGCAGCCCATGCACCGTCACCCTGTAGGCAGAGGTGCTATACACGGTGCCATTGTTTTCTTCAGTTTTCTCCTCTGTATTTCATCGGCTCTATTTTTGGTTTCAAAGGTTTTGTGGCTTGGCACACAGAAAAGGGCCACAGAGATGTAGATTAATGTTTGAGTGATTCAGAAACTTTCGCAAATGTTTAAAATGCAATAGATTAAGTTTTGTTTTCAAACTTTTAAAACAAGGACATCTAACTTCTGATTCTGATGGGCACATTTATAAATGATTGTAATGGAAATTCACTAGACCACTCACATAAAAATCTGGTTAAGGATTTGACTTTTCATTTAAAGGTATCAGCACAGAGCAGAAGTGTAAGGTCGGACACAGACTGCATGAGTACTCAAATCTATCATGGCTTCAATTTACCTGATCTTATTAAGTTTAAAGAAGTCTAAGAAAGGAAAATAGGTTGTTAGTGGAAGTGTTCTTTTCATTTAGAACTGGACATGAGTCAGTTTTAGTGTTCATCACATGCAGCTAATGTCTACTTTAGGGGTTAGAATGTTTACCGTTGCTTGGCAACTGTTTCTCTGGTATTATAAGCATCTAAATTGAAAATCCAAAGTGTCAAACATGCTTTATATTATCAGAGAAGCCCCAGTGACTGTATAAGAGGTTCAGGAGATTCATGATTGGATCTGATAACCCCTCACATTATCAGATACTGTTGGCAGGACAACACTAACACATCAGAGTTATAGGATCAGTCACATAAAGGCCTCATATAAGACTCATCAATCTATAATAGACATTTCATGCATATTAATTGTACTATAGCATCGACATTGGTGGTACACATTCTCTTTTGTGCTGTAAAACCCTGAGCAAACAGCCATCCATAGTCCTGTAAAGAATGCATAAAAAGTAGAATATTGCAAAGACTATATTATAGGTTTCTTTTAATTGTGGAGTGTCTTGCCCCAACCTTGTAAAATGCCTTAACGATATATATGTAATCGTAAACTAAGGTGAAAAAAGGAAAAGCATAGACACACAGCTGAAATGTGCTGAGGTCAGACTTACATCCTCAAAGTCAATTGTAACCATTCCACAGTAGACAGATTACAAAAAGCCACAAAAAAACATCTCAAAGCAACAAGGACAGAATGTTTCAGAAAAGCTCTTCAGCGCAAAATTTTATCTCACGCAGTGCAGTAATAATCTCCAGTAAGTCATGATGGTACACTGTGCAGTACAAAACAAAGCCTCAAACAAATCACTCATGCTGTGAAAACTGCTACATTGTCGGAGTGTTTGTCAAATGAATAATGAGAGAGTTTGAAAATAGCCAGCAACATTCGTCAAGCACCTAACTGCACAGTAAAGCCAAGGAAACCCAGTTAAGTCCTTCACTTGTTGACTGGAAAAAGCAATCAGTATTTGGGAGATGGGATACTTACCTCCTTAAATCTCCCTAAAGAAGCATCTGGGGGGTCTATGTGCAACAAATGCAATTTTAAGTGACCAGTCCATTGTAGGTTATGCTAAAAACAAACATGAATTTATTTTTTTTATTTAGAAAAAAAAAAAAAACTGCTGAGATTGAAAGTAGGAAACTTCTTGCTGTGATGTAATTGTGCTTAACATTATGTCCTAAGAATAACTCAAAGGGATTCAGCCAAATATACTTGAATGATTCATACATTATACGTATATTCACACTTCAGTAAACAGTAAATGTTTTTATTTCTATCAAGTTTCTACAGATTAATTATTTGATTCTAATGCTCTGTCTGATTGTGACTGACATCTTTCTGTACATTAGAGGAAACCAAAGCACCAAGTAAGACACCTGTGAACAAGTTCTGTGGTAATGTGCTCCACATAAACTTTAGTTTGACATCAATATGCTGCACTTATTTCTTTACTGAGAACTGTTTAATGATCCTGCGACCTGACCCAGATCACGTCTATTCTTAGAGGCATCCCACATATAAAACCGTTGATGATCTTCTAGCTTTGATCTTTGGGGAGATGTGATGGTTTTCTATAAGAAAATCCAGAACATAAGACATGTCTAAAAGGAGTTTGAGAGGTATGAAATTCTAACGTTACTGTTCCTGTTACAGTGAACAGACATGGTCTACCGGTCATCTCTGTCTCACCAAGATTAATGGCCTCTCACACAGGTTGGGTTCCCATTACATAGTTTGTCCATCGCCACCTCGTTATGGACACATCCTTCACTGTCAGACAGCAGTAAAAGCGGTCGAATGGTCATTCCCCTGCAAGCCTACCTCCCATACACTTGATATACTCTGAGCAGGACATGGATAAAACAGGAAATAATCATTTCTTCTTTCACTGTGAATAAAAATGGTGAAAGCAACATACTAATGTGAAGACAAGTGCTATGCCATGTCTTTGTTGGCCTGCAAAATACCCTGGTTGTATTGTTTATCCTGATGAAACAACTCAAAGCTTAAGGCCACCTTGATAACTTTTCAATGAAGTACACTTTTGCATTTCACTTGCCTGTGTGTACAATAAAACTTGTTTTGCATCACTTTTGTCCATATAAGGTAAACAACTTCCAGCAAAGAGTCAACCTTTGATATCTGGATGAGAGACTATAACTAATGGCAACTTGTCAAGCAATGGCTAATGAATGACTTCACATATCATTGGGTAAAAAAGGTACATGTACGAGTGTGTGTGTTTTAATGTGTGTGCACACTGATGAGAGATATGCTGTAATTAGTTCACATATGTTGTTGGCATGCAACCACAGGCTCGGTTGGCAATGTGTGGAAATGAAGATGCACCTTAAAGGCATTTGTGAAATATCTTTTTTTCTTCTTTTGCCTGCTAATACAGGCCAGTTCATCTTCTCTCATATGGTCCTGACAGGCTGCTCTGTTAATAATTCATGGGGAATTCTACATGCCAAATAGCAAGTTATTGTGTTTTGTGCAGCCATTTGTCTTCATATTGACTAATTTGCCCTGTGGCGTAATGGCACTGAGGGCTTAGATGCTGTAATGGGAGTCAATGATATTTTCAAGGGATGTGAATACCCCAAACGTTCATTCTGCCCCTCGTACAAATATAAATGCATATATGTGCATCACAAACTAAGCACAAAATTAAGCTGCTTTACTTAAGAGAGAGAAGCAAAAAAGTAATGTGAAAATATTGAATTACAGGGTGTCATTTCTGTAATAAGTAAGATCTGTATTAGCAAAAGTATCTGCTGCGAATTAAAGTATAAAAGGAAAATGAAGGATTGGTCTGGCCCCCCTATCACACACATGACACTGATTAACTGTTAATACTGATTTATCAACGTGTATGTGTCTGTTTTAGCTGCGTGAGATGGAGCTTGTTTGACGTACATGTAAAATTTACTGCACAAGGACACCAAAAAAAAATGTTTTTTTAGATAAAAAAAGGGAGCCACATTTAAGTTTGTTTAATACTAACTGAAGTAAATTTCAAAGTTTATCAGAAAAGGAATGATTGATAAAGAACTACAGCCTTCACATGTGACATGTTAATACAATCTCAAGACTCTTTCATTGTAATACTGAGTCAATTACTTTCTATCAAGGTCCTGTACACACTGCACAGATATGCGTACAGTTGGAGTACAAGTGAATAAGACATTTGAAAGATAGATAAATCCAAAGCTTGATTGAATGCAGGCACACCATCCCTCACATCCATCCAACTATTTATCTAAGTGAGCCACATGTAAGCTGTTATTTATGATGAGACTCTGGGGAATTATGTGATCTAAGTAGCTTCATTCTCATTATTGCTGTAATGCGCTTTAAAGCATTAAAGATAGCTGTGTATGCTCTCCTGGTGGGTATTTCCTTCCATATTCATGAGGATAGGAGAATTTGAGGCCTACTTGCTTGTCACTATATTAATCTTGATTACCTCCCTCTCTCACTCTCTCGCTCCCTCCCTTACATAGATCAGATTTGAGGTGAAGTAATAAACAGCTGTGATGGGCTGTCATATCTGTATAATCTCTTTCCCTTTATTGAAATGATTGTCTATTATGATATGACACTAAAAATGGTATACAACCAAAAAACACAGAGAATCAAGAGAGGAACAAAACAGAATCCACTTGTATTCGTGTGTTGTCAGCTCTAAAATGTATCAACATTTGAGAATTAACAATAACGTTAATTCCAAGATGATGTTTGTAGCTCTATGTGAATATGCAGATTAAATATACAAGCATATTAGCTGTAACAGTAATTATGCTGGCCAAAATGTTTTTTTAAAACACTCACAGACAATAAGATATGAGTAAAACTAAACCAATTCAGATTATATTTTAGATATGTGTGTGTGAACAAATACTCCACTGGTTGCAGTAATCTAAAAAACAAGCTAAACAAGGTAAACAATCTAACTTGAGAATGGCGATTTATGGGTGCCATTGTTATGGCTCCTCTAGTATCAGATTTCAGGATGCCGTCCGTGATAAATATCTAAATGTTTTTAAAAACTCCAAGAAACTGGAATTAGGAGAGTCAAGAAAGAAACAAAGAAAGAAAAAATAACGTATAAAAAATTATGGAGATATCATTCACCTCTTACCTCCATCCAACCATCCCTCTCTGCCTGTATCCCTCCGTGTCTCCGTCTTGCTGACAGAAATACATTAACTCAGACACACTCGCCTTGAAGTTCCTCCCTCAGCAGCTGCTGTCTCAAACACTTTATTGAATTATCGAACAGAGAATATATATGACAAATGGAGTCAACAGGCAGGCTTTTGGTTTACATCCCTATCCAAACACATTGTGTTTACTCCAGGAAATCAAAGTATAAATCTGTTCCCGGCCCATGTGCAGATCAATAAAGCTTACTTCAGATACCTGCAGGAGTCTGTCAACAAACACATGAGTCATATTTCTCTGAATGTAGAAACTCCACCTGTCCTTTTAGGGGCTTATTGCAAAACCAAAGATTTGCACGATTAAAGACGTGACCTCGCTATGGCCTCTACATGCACTGGGTAAAAGACGTGTCCCCGTCTTCTTTTAACTTTCAGCCAGCTTAGCAAAGAAAGAGGGGAGGGACGACTATAGGAGTTTTGTGTTAGCGTTTTTCTTTGTGTGGCAGCCCTGGTAACACAAGAAGGGTTCAAACTGGAGACCAATCACCCGAGTAGGGTGACACCCATGAAACACACACATCTGCCAGAGTCATCTCAAGGCTCTTTCCCCCTCAGGAAGAAAGTCAGGAGAGTCCTGCAACCCCCCCCCCCCCCCCCCCCCACCACCTCCCTCTGTCCAGGGATGATGGAAGGAGGAGAGATTTGAAGATTTGACCTGAAGGAGAAAGGAAACTGCTGCTTCCTTTTAAAAAAGAGTCGAACGGTAGCATTTCCAGAGTGGACACAACTCAATTCATTCTTTTTTAAACATGGATCCATGTTTGTTCATTTGCCATTCAGTTATGTACAATACTGGGATGGTGGGGCCAGCCTCCATGTCTTTGTCTCTTTGGATGAGTCAGCACACTGTTCACTGAAGTTGTTGCCGGAGCAAAAACAGTGTTTCGCCATCTGAGTCCCAGTGTGCCTCATTAGCTTCTGCCATTTCAGCTCTTGTTCCCCTGCTAATCACTTCATTCGATCACCTCTGTGCAATTAGCTGAATTTAGAGATCAGGCAAAGAAGGTTGAGAAATGAGGCCTGGAGTAGATTTTGGCTCAGTACAAGATTAAACATATATTTGCAAATAAGAATGTACGCCTGTTTTAGCAGTTGTTGGTTAACAGCGGCTGACATTAATTGTATAACTATGAGAAATTGTTCACACTCTCTCATTCTAATGAAGAGAGAGATATGATATTTTAGGTGGCAATTTTGGGTATAAGATGTACATTACAGTGTAAAGACAATAGAATCACAGCATTAGTACAATGTATTAAACAGTATGCTGATATGGGTATCTACATGGAAATGTTCATTTAAAGGTTGAATTCCATATTGCATTGATTTGGACTAAATGTAATAAACTCCTATACCAGAGCGTATTGATGTTGGTGGGTCATTCTGTTGCTTTTCTTTTTTTTTCCCCAAAGGTGCCAAGACAATACTCTTTGTTAAATCTCAGTAGCAATGGAACTATTGATTTTAGAAAACCTGAAAAAAGCGGAAAAAGCATGAAGAACAGCTTTTGCTAAAGTAATGACAGCTCTGGTAATGACTGGTGTTGCAAACCTGGTCACAATCAAGCCACATTGTTGCCAACAGTCAAAAATGTCATCCTGACAGTATTTGCAGTATCAGCTCTGTCCTGACTGTTTAACTCTCTGAAGAATGAAAAAATACACCTGTTTCTTCTCTCCAACATTCTGGGGTCATTCAAAGTTACAGAAATGCACCCAACAAAGATAGATAAGAAAATGAATACGTAGAAATGTTGAATGCAGTGTAAAACATTGATTCCTCACAGTAAGATGCTTTGGCTCAAATACTTGTTTTGATTAGTTTCTTTTCTTCACCTTGTGAAGAAACACATGCTCCTCTGTGTTCTAGTGAAATTGATTTATTTTGATGATTCTCACCTGTCACACAAGCATTAGAGTCTGCTTCCTAATATACTCAGAAAATGATCATGTGTCTGTGTTTAAGTGTGTCCAATGATGAAATAGGCTTATTCAGGTTGGTGGCTTTAATGAGCAACATCCATTCTCTCTGAGGGTAATATGACCTTCTTTTGCTTAACAGGATTGTTTTATATGGAAGTGTTGTTTGATATGTATGTAAAGAAATACATTTGAGTCAGTAGGCCATGAAATAAATAAAGACACTACCATCTCAACAGCACTGATTGACACAAGAGTGCTTCCTTATCTCTGAAAATTTATAAGGTTTGTGTTCTTGATTATATTTCTCTTATAGATTCATGTCACAACAACATGATATCCAATCATTTACGCTCAGGAGTCAATTCCTCTAAAATCAAGTAAACATTACTGACACTCAGTTAAAGGTGAGCCAAATAATTTCATGACTTCCAATTTATTCCGTCATCTTTCATATCATCACCTAGCTAAAAGCTGCAGTTATTATGTCAGAAAATGCAAAAATGGTTCACCAAAGTTATTAGGCCATAATACTGGTGACATTTCATTTTTCATTTCCTTATCTTAATTTTCCAAAGCTGATTGAATTCCTCCCCATATCTAAACCAAATTCATTCTCTTTATCAAATAATCTCAGGCATGCCCCTTCTTTATCTGGTTAAGTGAACGCCTCACACTGCAGTTGTTTACTTTTTGTCCTTAACATTTATCTTATTCTGGGGCAGTTGGCTCACCTGTGTTCTATCCTTGAACAGAGGTTCCCCCTTCAAGCAGAGCTGACCTCACTGCAAATGGAATTGAATGTGTTTGCCAGCGCCAACTCGAGATCAAGACCCTTGTGCTCTTTGGTTCAAACATGAAGGTTTTTTCAGTGTCTACATTTGTTTTAATAATTTCTTTTCATATATCTCTATAAAAATATATTATATGTTTGGAATATGCATGTCTTCTATCAGCACCATGTCAATCACAGAGTGGATGCAGAGGTTGAGAAGTCAGACTGACCTTGGAAAAAAAAAGAACTTTCTACCAGTCACACAGCTGCATGCCAATGCTTTTGTGCTGCTGAGGTGGGAAATAATACATTCAAGATGTTCACTGAATTTTCCTTACTTTTTATAGCACTCTTTGTTCCATCTCACTGACAGAACCGTCATGAATTAAACAGTGTGAGATTATTTCGGTAGTTACCTTCATGGTAGAAGTTTTTAAACACAAATATGTTGAATCTGGTTTCATTGTGCAGTTCACACACAATTGGAATGCTTTAGACGCCTCAGGCCTCAACAGAAGTATCAATATGATCAACAGTTGTTGTAAAATTGAGTTTTTCTATGTAGTTTCTACTGTGGGCACACAAGAGCTTTTGTTCTCAGTGCTGTGTATGTCACATCCGTGTTTAGCAAAGCACACTATTTCACTCCACAACGTGATAATGATGGGCTTAATGTCAGATGCAAGAAACCTTTGAGAACTACACGAAAGATTAGGAGGAGTCATTAACCCAAAAATGTAAGGGAGCTGAAAGGATAGGTGAAAACTCATGTGAACAATGTATGCATAATTTAAGAGAGCCAGTCGTCTCTTCTGAAATTATGTGAGCGCCTCTCACATCATCTTTATCCTGAAACGTGGACACAGACATGTAAATAAAAGATACTGTCCACTCATAGGATAATCCCTGCTTAATATGATTAGGTTTCACTTTTAGGTGACAATCACTCACACAAAAAAAGAAATTCCATAAAAGAAAAAAAGGTTCATCCTGTGGAAACCATGTACATAGTAACTATGACAAAGAAAAGGAGGATTACATTGTTACAGAGGGACAATGTACCCATTCAGTGGTTGGGTTAAATTACCAAAGACCCAGTTTTACAGTTACTACTTATTATAACATAATATCAAAAATGAAAAAGATGGATCTTGTGAACAACTCTTTTGTAGTGGGAAAGTCATTATTGCAGCAATACAGGAAAGCCTGCATCGTAGATATTCACCTTTGAAATTTTTCTCAGTTTAGCACAACCCTACTTATTAAACGACTACTGTGCGGCTGTCTAGGCAAACTTAGAAGATGATCATTCCTCGCTCCCTGAAAAGACAGCTGTACAAAGAGCCGCTTTGATTTTAAAGAAATCCTTGAACAGCTGAGCCTCCTTGCAAATTCCGACTTGTTATTTCAATGTGTCTCAGGAAATTACTGTAACACCTGTTAGCCTTGTGATTTTCTGTCACATTCCTGTCTGAAATGGTGCTTGGTTTCATTACATGGAATTTACATCAAAAAGGGGCTCAGGACAACAGTCTCTAAATTCTTCAATAAATGGAAATTTCCTGTAACAAGTTGTTTTTCTGGTACCTGACTAATTTATTGGAATATTATTTTTATGATGGTATTTTTAATATTTCTTATGAAATTTTAAGTTTCAGGTTCAAAATCATTTTTTCTATTTTCCAAATCTTCTTATTCCTATTCACAGCTGTGATTAGGTGAGAGTTGGGGTACAAAGAATGCATTTTTTTGGAGCGAAGCCATAAGAGAACCCACAAATGCACAGGGAGAACATGCAACATACATAAATGCAACATCCAGGAACCGTCTTTCAGTGAGGTGATGGTGCAGCCCTTAAGTTAGAAATGAATAACTTGACATTTCTTTATTCTGGAGTTACAATCAGGTGAATTTAAAACAGTTTTAGTAAGTATCACAGTATATGTTTTTGTATAAGTGGAAGTTTCCCAAAGTATCCTGGTTGGTTAGTGTATTCCATACGGACTACAGGTAAGAACACAAACTGAGTGAATACCAAAAGCTGCATAAATATGCCTTATGAAAATTGTATTCTAATTTGTATCTATTTCATCTTTTTCTGTTGCAGTCTTTCCCGTGGGGTTGCTGACGGACAGCTGAGTCAGACAGACAGGGATAAATTGCTCTTACCACTTGGATAAAGTGAAAGATAGAAAAGTGGAGTGAATAACTTAAAAGTGGATTGGTATAGAAAAGAGAGAGGTGTTGAATGAGGAGAAAGACGAGTGAAAAATGTGCCTGCTGAAGCGTAAAATTAGCAATTACATTGGGTGTCATCAGTAATGACCATTTCAGTCCAGCTATAGAGGGTTAATGTTCAACAGTGAGACTGTAATTCAGCTGTTACACCTGTGTTCAATCTGCTGGTCAGGAGAGGTTGAGATGGAGCAAAGCCTGGCTCAAAGATCGCAACTATGCACCAATAACCCAAGATGGCCGCCATCTGGTGGGAAAGCTTTCAGACGCAATTTATTTTTTAAGACCCACATGTTGACCTTGGTTGCGAAAGAAGAGATGTGTGTGAAATGTTATTGGAAGTTTTACCCCTATGTGTGTGTGTGTGTGTGTGTGTATGGACAGTGGCGGGGTTTGTGCTTGTGTTTGGGGGGGTGGGGACGGGGACCACAACATTGTGCTGAATTAGTTTTCTGCTATCCAACTGAAATAAAAGAAAAAAGATAGAAAGAGCTGAAAGAAAGATCAGACAAGTGTTTTACACAACAGGATAGGATAATTTTAAGGGGAACTCCATCTACATGCACATAACCAGCGTATATTTCTAACTTCAGCCTGTGCTTAGTGGTGACCTGAACAAATTTTCATATTTGCATATCACTGGCATCTTAATTTTCATGTCACCTTCATGTCTGGAAAATCATTCTACGGAAATAGCCATGCTAATTTGACTCAATTACACTATAACACTCATAAAAAGTAACCATCTGTCCTTGGCTTTCGAAAAACTTTTTTATTTTAATCATTCAGCATTTATTCATCACCATGATGTCACATGTATCACTATGGCGACGGGAATACAAATTAGTTGGATGCACATTCAGAGGCCTGCTGTAAATAATTTACTGTTTTGTTTTATTGGAAACAGAGACACAACATTATTTCCAGTTAGAAGTCCCCTTGGTGAAGGTCCGCATACAAATTCATCCAGGATGTATAGTATACAGGAAGCTGAATCTCATTTTTATGCATTATCACTATCCATTAAAGAATGTTCTTTGATGTTCCAGACACACAAGGATGTGGTGTTAGCAGGATGAACTGATGCATCACTGCTTTTCAAAGCCATAATGGCAAAAGTATGACCCCGTCTTTTTTTTAATTTATTACTAGATTTAGACACGATCTTTTTTTCTTTTGGTACTTTGAAACGTGGTTTCTCACAAACTTTGAAACACTGGCATGAGGGCATTAACAGAAACACATATGCACTTCCACACAGATGTATCTGAGCAAATGCTCAGCTTCTACTCTCTCCATCCGTCTGTTGCCATAAGTTACTTGGCTTCCATTCAAGCTGCATTTAAAAATATTACTTGGCAGGAACATTCATCCAGGAATTTAAAGTGTGTAACTCTGAGTCTTAATCATTGCACGCCAGTTCACTGACAGTGCTGATTTTAAAAGCTTTAATTGCTGGCTTTAATTACCCGAGCATCACCACTGGAGTGACAGTTTTAGATCTCTCCACTTTCCGCACCTTTGCCAGCCAGCCAGTCGTAATCCTGCTGGAATAGTGACATACTGGATTTGGCTGTAGCTTTGATTCCTAGATGCTTTTCAATTGTATGAAAACCATCCAGTCAACACGTTATGAACTGAAGTCCACCGCAATCTATGGCACTATCACCATGACTCCTCTTTAGCCAATATATTCAAGATTTGTATTCTTTCTCAGCGGCATGGTGTTGTGGTGGTTAGCAATATTGCCTCACAGAAAGTTTGAGTTCCTGGGGTAACTGGGACCTTTCTGTGTGGAGTTTGCATGTTCTCCCTGTGTCTGCATTGGATGGATGGATGCTCACTGCTCCAATATATTTGTGGATGTGAGAAATGGGCTTATCATATAAGTATGTCAATCGTATGGAACAATAAAATGTTATCATTTTCATGTGGCTATTTAAAGTCTTTTAACATTTCTTGGAACACAATTCAATTTAGAATGCAATTAAAATTATATATATATTTATATATATATTCTTTTTTTTCTTCTTTAATTCAACATTTTTTCTCCTCAAACATCACTTTTCCCTGATCAAAAGCATTACATTTATTGCATGTAAGAGTATCCTTTATTCATAGAACGCAAACTCAAGCTTGTTCAGCTTTGCCTTTTTGTGATGGGGCATTTAAGAAAAAGCTAAAGGGTTACCGTGTCAACTGCCTGCAGCTTTACTCTTTTGTTAAGTATTGAGGAGTACAGAAAGCTATTGTTAGAAACAAAGGGCTGGTAAGATGACTGTGCTCCAAGTTCAGAACACCAGAACCCAGATAGGCTGTGGTCATTATGTACCTACAGCACAAAAAAATTCATTGATTGTCAAAGTCACAGCAATTTTAACAAAGACTGTGACTTCTACCACTCATAGTTGGCAATAATCCAAATGGTAAGACACAACAAAATGCTTTAACAGGTTTCTGCTCAGGTTTCTGCTTAACCCTGATTAGCTCAGTTTTAATGTTTGTTTTGAATCTCTCTTTTCAACATTACAAACATGCACGGTTTTTAACTTGCATGTGAACGTACAAATTATTAAAGCAATGTGGGGGAAAAAAGATAAAAATATGAGTGTTATTTTCCTTTAAACAAAACAAACCTTCAAAATAAATTACCTCTCTTTTTTTAGGTAAACACTGTGAATACATTTTCCTTTTTTTTCCAGGAAGGAACAACTTAACTCTCCCTCTTTTTTAAGGGAAATAATATTATAAGTGAAACAAAGACGTCCGTACCCATCTCTAATAACCTCATAAATGCTGATTCATACAGTTTTCACAGATAAATTGTATTTCATATAAAGCAATAAACATAACATATATCTTTAAACTTGGATGAAATAATATTGCCTAATGTTTTTCACCGGGTTACAAACACCAAAGATCTCTCTCCTTTTCCACTTGTTTCTGGAACTTGTAGGCCAGTGCCCCTGACACATCTCTTGCTCCTTCTCCTGCCCAAAGCAGCCAAAGTGCCCAAATTATCCAACCGTGTAAAATCAATTTGTCTAGTGCGGACACATACTGCACATCCTTCACTTTAAGCCCAGGTATGCTTGTTCATTCATAGGGAAGATGTCAACTGGTCCAAAACAGTTTCGGTATTTGGACATATTTCACTGAGCTAAAGAGCAGTTTAAAACAGGATTACCATGTGTCTGTTTCTGCATAGCCACAGTTAGAGCATGCAACTCTGATGCATTGGTTTTACTCTTATTGATCAAGAAAAATATCACTTTTTGCAGGATGTGCTGTTGTTCTGTTCAGTTCAGAGGTGCAATAATGAAATGCAAGCCAATCATAACTTGTTTTTCCAATAGTTCAATAGTTACATGCAGGGAGTGACTACACAGTATGTCCTTTTACACATCTTAGATTTAAGCCATGTTATGTGCTCTGCTGGTGACCAATTTTCTGTTGACGAAGATAGAAATTTGCATTTCCTCTTTCAATTAATGGGTTATTACATTAGCACCTGACACCTGTGGCTCTAAAACATTACTGTACGCTTATAATAATCAACCAATGAACTTATCTCACAATTTCACAGCTTGCAGTGACAACACTGATATGGATACTTGTGCTACAAATGAAATAGATTGCCACTTCTTAAACACATGAGACAGCCCTTCACAACCAAGTGACAGTTTAATGGCAATACTTTGATGCTGTTTATTGTGACAATCACTAAAAGCAAACAAAAAAGAAGAAATATGATGGAAAGTGGTACTACACGCTTTAGACTGAAATTAACAAATGTCTGTAAGACACGTTGTGCTTATCTTAAGTTAGTTACTTGATATGACCATTTTCCACCTGATTATGTTAGTGTCATTTCATTGTCACCTTTATTATACTTTGATCACATTTGTTTTCATTATCATAATGAAAAACATAACCGTGATAGTGAACTGTCGCCAATGTTTTCTTCTTTAAAAATAAAACAGCCAGTGCACCTTTCAAATTCCATGCGGTTATTTTTTTAAGACTAATCAGCATTATTAAAAAGTTAAAGCGTTCAACACAGTCATCCTGCATTAAGCACATTTAAAGCCTCTCGAATAACTTCCCAGAGATCTTCACATCTCATCATTTGTTAAAATTTTTATGATATAGAATATTTGAAGGAGAGTTTGAAGTTTCAGAAGAAGTGATACGGGGTAGAAGTTGCTTCAGCTGCACCTTTAATCATTAGAACAGTATTATGGTTATGTTCGGTCCTGGGTAATTTGGTGAAGACAGGTAGTTTTACCGATTTAAAAATGCAAGCGAAATCCTATTTGACGAAAGGAGCATAACAGGCACAATGTGACATTGGTATCACCACAGTTAAGACGCTGTCTCACAGCTTAAGCTATGCTCTAAATATGAAGTCTTAACTAAATCTGTCAGCTTATCTGATAGCAGACACTTCAGGGAAAGTGCTGTTGCTATGAGTTTTCATCCCTACTGTCAGTGATTTGTTAGGGCCACCTTCACTGCTGACACTGATACTCTCCTCCTCTAAGTTGTCTATCTCTTTCCTTCTATCCTCCCACAGCTATTCCTCTTTTCCTTCTTACCATCCATATTACCATGGTCTGCTGCTCCCCATCTCCTGTGGGGATTAGGAGGCTAAACACAGGGAGAAGCTCAGTAGCATATGGAAGCCGGTCCCCCCACAGATCGTAAATTCGGTTATGATTGAGGGGAGTAACGCCAGGCACCTACTGGGCAAGCGGAGTTCCAAGACACCACATCAAGCAAAATGACCTCAAACTGACATTAAAGCAACCTTGAGTGGAACTTAGTGTGTCAGCGCTCTCGCTGGAACATGATGATAAGGTTCCAGATTAAGAGTTGAGACTTTGGGGGTGACACGATCTTCCAGCAGTACATGAGATTAAAGAAGAGAAGATGCAAGATGCACATGTAGCCTAACTCATGCACATGTTCCCATGTGTAGCGAGGATGAAAATGTTTGGTCAGCAGCAGGAGCAGCATCTGTTTTCATGTGATTTACTCGGGGCTATAGTATATTCTGTTTGTCATTGGCAGGCCATTAGCCCAGCTGAAGAATGGAAGTACAACTCAAAGAAAGATGGTTTAATCTGCCTAATGCAAAAACACTATTAAGGCATTTCCTCAACATGTCACTCGAGGACAGAGGTTTAACTTGATTTTTCTCTCATTAACAATATTGGGAGATCGTTAAAGATTACCGCTGCTGCATTTGTCTTGTTAGAGGGAATAAGTTCCAGCCCCAAATCTAAAAAAGCTGAGATGGAATGGACAAAGCTAATTACAGTATTATCATTATTGTTAGTATTAATGTCATAATTATATTTTTTGTAGTATTAGTGATGTTGTTAATAAAATATGGGACTACTTCATGCTCAATAATTCAGAGTTAAACTACACCACACTACAGTGCCAAATTAAAATGATCTGTGTGACAATTGGTTGAAGTCATATTCAAGTATTTGAACCCAAGCAGGCAGGAACTGTCCAGGAATATGCTTAATTTACTTGGCTCCTAGTGGTACAATGAGGAACTTTGAGGGTATGCTAGACTTGGACTCCTGTAATTCTGTATTACAAAGCTGACCTAATAAATCTATGAAAAGACTAGTGTTCATGATTTGTTGTGGAGGCACATGGCTTCCTGAGTCTGGTTCTGTCAGAGTATTCTTCTTATTGAGAGTTGTTTCCACTGTCACCTCATGCATGCTAAGGAAAAACTGAAACAGAAAAAATGTACATGTGTTGTTGGTTTTCTCAGCTTGACAACTTTTTTAAAATTCACTTTGTATAGATAGATTTAGGGTTTAACTAGATATAACTGATATAACTGATTAGGCACTTAATGAACATAAATGAACTGAATTTAACTTAGTGTCATCGAATTATATTTCTGGAAATGTGTTGATTGATATTTTGTAACACAGTCAGCAAAATGGTAAATGGGCTAAATTAGGTATTTTAGATAATGATTTCATAGAATCTGCATAATAATAATATTTAGGCTCGGGACTTTCAGGGTAATATAAGGTTCATCCAGTCTAAGCATCCCAGTTTTAGCATTTTGTGCCAGGTTTTCTGGATCACATATAGGTCCGTTCCTTCTTTAATCAACCCCGGACTTTTGTTTGTGTTTCCTCAATCAAAGCAACTATCTAAGCAGCAGTCATTGTCTGAATAAACCTATTGTTTCATCATAGCACTGCTGACCAGATGGTGAAACCTGCCCTCCACAGAAGTAATGGATTACATGCAAAGCACAGCTGGGAAACGTCAGCAGCACCTCAGTTTGGGAGGATATGAAGAAATTAGCTGTATCTTCAGCAGATACAGCTGTGGCTAACAAACATTTGTGGTGAAGTCATGCATCTTCTTTCAAGACTTCTTTTCAAGTGATTATGTTTTTTCTTTTAATGAAAGAATAAAGAAAAGAAGACATCTCTAAGTATCTAAAGGCTGGAAATAATGTTGATTCGCTGCATCTGTGTAGAGGCACATCAAAAAAACTACAGCCCTCAAGAAAGTTGAACACAAATATAAAGTTAGTCAGACTTGGGGGTATCTGAAGAAAGGCTTTTAGTAGCATGGCTTTTTTGGAAAGGTAAAAAACATTTCTTTTTTAATTGAGAACATCCTCTCCAAGACTGAGCAACTTTTTTTTTTTTTCATTTCACACTTCTCACAAGCAAAGCTACTGGGCAGCAGTTAGGGGTTCTCATTAGAGATTGTTCCTTTTCCCGTTACATTTATCTTGTGTTGTCATAGCCAAACTGAAAACATGCCCAACGGAGTTCTCATCACTCACATACTCGCTGTAGCAGGACTGGCAAGCAGCAACTCCTTCAAGGGTACTCAGCAACAAAACATTTTTATTCCATGTTTTCCTCTGCAAGTACAAAAGAGTTCCCCTTCAACTGTCAACATGATTACTCAATCCTATGTTTTCTTCTGAATGCAAACCGGTGGTCGTACTTTCCCACATGGAGCTGTGGGAAGTCTTGCGATGTTGAACAAAGGAGGCCTGCAATCCTGCCGGGATTACCTCATGCCTTTGGTCCCTGAAGTGGCCAGTCAGTCTTTTCTCCTCCCTCTTAAAAACAAGCAATGAGCTGCAGAGTAAGTAAGGAAGGAAAGGTAAAAGCATTTGTTCCAAAGTGTGGTATAGGTAAGAGCACAAAAGTGCTGGTTAAGAAACAAACCGAAAGTGTAAGGTAAAGAAAAAACAAAACAAAGAACGAGTGGGGGAGGAGAGGAAGGGTTTAACTTTAGGTATTTATCCATGTTTGCATGATTAGGCCAAGGAGGGCAATTAGTCCCCATTGAGAACAGAGACCGGGTAAAAGCAAAGAGCTACTGATTCACATAAAGGTTTCCTCAGGGATGAAGTTCAGGGTGTGCGAACCTCTTCCATCTGGAGCTGCAGGTCAGCTGACATCACACTGCGTCAAATGGTACCTCCTACTTCCACCAACGTTCCCACCTACAGCAGGCTTTTTTAAGTCAGAACCCGTAACCCCATGTGTGAGTCCACTATTTGCTGTTTTAACACTCTTTTGGTGTAAACTGCCATTTGACCCTTTTTTTTCAATCATTAAGTATCTTGTTCACAATTTAGAAAAAGTTAAATGCATTTAGTGCTTGCTACTTTTTTTTAATTCACTGCTAAAAGCATTTGTCTCCTGATATGAGAGCAAAGAGGGTAAGGGTTTGTAAAAGACGCCATTGATCTGGAAGCACCACAGGACTGAGTTGACTGCCTAATCTTATGACCATGTTTGTATTATGTAGAGAATATTTTTCATCTATACTTGTAATGTTTTAATCAGTGCAGTGAATGACAATTGTTAGATAGAGCATCCTTTTCAAGTTTTTCATTTAAAATTTTTGGTTTGTGGAGTTTGATTAGATAGTCTTAAAAGTAACTTAAATTATACCAGCAAAGTTTAAAATATTTGAACCATTTTAAACTAGTAGCTTTACTTAATTAGACACCACGGCATTGGCACCATCTCACATGTTTTATAAATATTTTATACCCTTTTTAGGATTTAAGAGGTTACAAGGTTTTATTTCCTTCCCTATTATCTGTTCATATTGTCGGTAAATAACACTTTCTCCTAAGTAATACAGATTAGAATTATTCAGTAAGCCCTTTACTTCAAGTAAAAACTGTACAGTATTTTTCCCCATTCACTTTGGACACAAGCTGAATGGGAAAAAGAAAACCCTGCATTAAATTTCCATCTCACCAAATAAAAATGTTTTTCAAAGGTTTATGAAAAAAATTGATTCATCAGAATAACTGCTGACATCTATTATGCGACAACACAGTGTCTCAGCCATCACTGTGGCATCAAGCTGGCTCGAGGTATCAACTGTGTCAAATCATAAATGAATTGGAAAAGCAACTAATATCACACTGAATTGAGCCTCACTGATTTTACCCAGCATGAAAACCAAGTAAATCACTTTACAGTCCCACTGTTATGAGCTCACTAACTTCACCATGAGGTGATGAATATTTTTCTGACATCTGATGCGAGACTTGAGACAAGCAATATAACTCAAAGAAGGGGAAGACAAAGGAAAAGACAGAGGATCACACATTTTGTTAAAAATCATGAATTTCAAAGGAAAACTCATTTTGGCATTAATAGCTTCTTTGACAAAAAGTTAACAAGGTAAAAATCAAAGTTTAGGTTCTCATGCTTTACTTTTTACTTTAATTAACTGTGAAAATGTGTTTATTTTCAGTTGTGCAAACGGACTTTAAATAACCTTCACTGGTTATTCAACTCAATGGCAAAGCATGGCACATGATAAAACTATCAGTATATACATTTCAGGGGAATCCGGTTTCGAATCCAACTGACATTATTCATGCATTTATTATGGAACCTTTTTAATATCCCAAAACCTTTTTGCAAAAGATATATTCATCTCTTCGTCCCACCACCTTTTCTTGATATCCGTACCAGGTTGTGCAGAAATATTTTTGTGGATTAATTTGGTATAGTGGATTAAATGTTTTGTTCCTTGTCGTGAATGACTTAACATGAAATCTTTTTGATGACAGTTTTGGCTTTGTCATAACTTTGTAAACCATGACACATTTGTCAGTTTTGTTCTGTTACAATCCAGTATTGGCAAAGCTTCTGAACTCAGCTAATATAATCAAAATTTTAATTTAATGTTATTAATTCATCTGTTATGCCTGAAAACAAACAAATTCACAGTTCCATTTATTGCACAGTTTATAACGCACCCTGTGCATATATAGTATTTTCAATAAATCTGCAATCAAATTCAATTCTTGCATGTTTCTTCTTGTTTTACATATTTTTGCATTAGTTTCCCTGTGGTGTCTGCAGCTGTTGTCATTCACGTGTTTACTTTTTGTTATATTTGTATAAATCCATATTTATTTCCACCAACAAGTGTACAGTTCCTCGTCCCCCTCCTGCACATTACTTAGATGCTCACTGAACTTGGTCCATCCTTAGTGACATCTGCCATCAGCAGTGCGTGACTGTGGAGAAATCTGCTGAAATCTAAGGGGCACCGTTCTCAATGGCATCCATTGATCTACATTTGCCTGACACTCTGACTGACAGAGCCAGTCAGCCTATCATGGCCCAAGAGACGGACAGACACTCATTTTACAGGTGAGATGAGGTGGGATGAGGTTGACTGATTGACAGGCTGTCACTGAGTCACTGGGGCATTTCGAAATCATCTCCGCACAGCTGCAGAGCAATATCAGGTCGGTGAATGAGTGTGTAAGCCACTATTCCTTCACCCCGATGTGTACGTATGGATGTGTTTGTGAATGCAGGTGGTCATCTTTATACAAATTACCTATTGCACCATGAGTGTGGTGACAGCTGAGGAATCATGCTGTCTGTTTGGCCCAGCCCACATCTTTAAAGCAATGAGAGAGGCTTTGGCAGAAGACTCTCGGTAAAATTTTCTACATGTCTCCTTCCTGTACTTCCTTTACAATTCCTTTTTTTCCTATTATTACTGCCAAATTAATAGAATATGTTAGTCAAAACAGAACCCCCATTCCCAAGGCTTTCTCTTCCGCGTGTCTGACTATGTCCCGTGGTTCTCCACAGGATTCAGCGGTACCATTACTCAAACACAGCCTGTCAGGACAGATAACAGTTGTTTGTTTTCCAACACTGTACAGAACACTGCATGGCAAGCCAAAATCTGGAAATCCTGTTTGTCCCCACATTTCTTTCACATTACTTCATATTCAGCATTTCAAAAAGATATTCGAAACTACTTACCTGTGGACATTTCCCCCATGTGTGCAGTAACATAGTTTCAGACTGTAACTAGCTTCGTTTTGAATTTGTTCCAAAGTATTTTCTTAACTTTGCCACATTGCAATTTTGTTTTGATGGACTGTCAGTGTGAGAGTGCCTCTAACTTTTTCAGCCATGAGTATTTACTGCCCTCGAGTGGCCAAGATCTGCATTGAAACAGAAAAACATGACGTGTGTGTAACTTACCTTATTACATTTATTTGAATTGAATCACTTAGTTGTTACTTTTGATGTGATGTATCATAAGCATGTTAATTAATTATAAGTTGTGTAATTAAGGTCTAATTTTGGCCCTTTTCCTTTTAGCAGCTCATGTCGCTTCCTGATGGATAGAAATAAGCACATAGTTTCCACATTTGTATGATGAGTACATCTGACTATTACCATTGGCAGTGTTTTATGGACACTAGATGATGGGCCAAAGATAGGTTATATTGATGAAATAGCAGCATAAACTGCATGAGATAGTGTTTGTTTTCATTCTGTCTCAGTAGGTGGTTCGCTTTTTAAGGGAGAGGAAGGCAGTGACGCAACAGTTTCCTGTCAGTGTGGTCTGATGTGTGAGTGTTTGTAATATTGATGAGCTGTTACATTGGTTTTGAGGGCACAAATATTCTAGTAGAACCTGTTTCTACAAAACACCTGTTGCTGACACTGGAAAAAAGTTAATATCCTCAATACTTTCAATCATCGCTCTCTTTTCTCACCTTCTATCGTTTTTCTCTTATGTTTCTTTTTGTGCTAAAAAATACATGGGGGAAACCAGAAGTTAACCTGGGACATATCGTTATAGCTGTGAAAAGGGAAAAACAGGCCAAAAATTTAGCTACAACACCACATGAGCTATTAGCCAAGTTGTCAACTGACACATTCTGCCAGCACATATATTCTTGCTTTCATGTTATTCCTTGTCTCCAGACATATGCAGACTGGCCATCATGCATTTTGATGATTTTGGAACCCGGGCTGTTTTACCAAGTGCGCTAGCCCCCAAATGAGTTTCCCACCTTGGGTTTGGCAGACAATGTTTCCTATGAACTCCCTATCATAACAAGCTGAGCGCTGGGAGATGGTTTCTGGCATAATAAATGAACAGTCAAACTGAAAAAGAAGCACACTAAAAGGGAAAGTATGTGAGAAAACCTCTCGACTTCCTTAAATCTTAAACCTACGGGCATGCTCAAATAAAGAAAAAAAGAACAGTTTTCTTTCAGCAAGACAAATCAATGTTTCACTGATAAGCACAAGCAGTACCAGTGTATTACCACTAGATGGCAGAAATATGCACTTCTGTGCAAACTCTTAATACTGGATGTGAATCTTTGGTAGATAAATTTAAGTGTTTGACCTTTCCATTTCCCGTTAGAATATTCATTTATTGTGCTTTCAGCAGTTGGGTGAAACTCTCTGGTACTTTTTTTTTTTTTCTGTATTAATTATAGATAGCCAATTAACACATTTTTAGGGCTCAGAATTCTCTTTGCACTGTAACATAATTTTTTATGAATGTTCAATAAATCATGACCCAAAAGGATCCAAAAATATTTCCATGGATAATTATAGCCAAATTGCTCCAATATTTTGGCAAAATATCATACTAGGATAACAATATGTGTCCTGTAATAAAATGTCAAATGAAAGATTTAGACGGGAAAAAAGTCATTTAAACTGTCGATGTATAGCCAAAGCAGAGCTTGCCTAACTGTAATTTTTTTCCATTTAAGAAATAAAATAAAATCTGAAAATCTCCACGCACATACCAAGTAATTTATCTTTACTTACATTATTACTTCCACGGACTAAAATGAACATAGGAATCAGAGCAAATCAAACATTCAGTTATCATGCTCTTCAGTGGTCTTGTTGTCATCAAGCTTAGGCTATACAAGCTTCATCATATAAAAAAGACACAAAAAAGGACAAGTGCTAACAGATGTGATAACCCAATAGAACAGATAAATACCTCTTCCATAAACCTATAATATATTACCCAACTAAGACCTCCCATGTGAGTATACCATTTCAGTTTTCACTACAGAGGATAAAAAAATACACTATTGCTGAGGCAGAACAGGATGCCTCACTTTTTGTGGGCAAGAAAGTCCTGCAAATGAATTTCAGGGGAAATTACCACACAGCTTTCAGTTTACCAGAAAGATTGCTGCTCTTAAGTAAACGTGAAACAAAAACATTATGCGGGCCTATTTCATCTATTGATCCACACAACTGCGAATTCCTTTATCGGCAAATGTGTTGTCTACATAACACAGAAATGAAATGTGCATTTGCTCCAGCTTATCAGCAAAGCCTCTGTTTCCTGATAGAATCTGCACTCTTTTCCAATAATGCAAAGGGGAGGAGGGAGAGCAGGAAATATCATCCGATGCAGAGGAAGATGCTTTTCTACTCCTCGATTGGCTGCTAAGAAGTTGGCAACCTACCATAAATCAACACTTAATGATTAGAAGGCTGAAGGATTCTGGGAAAGCATGTGATAACAACAGCCAGCAGAAAAGCTCAAACACTCAATTTGGTGTGGATATCTTTACTAGAACTCCTTTCTGAGACCTATTAATACAAGATGCATATTCATGCTTCCGGGAAAAGAGCTGAGCAAACCATTTGTGACCAATGGTCAATACTTTAGTTTGCCTGTAAATCAGTAATTGTTTTAATTCAGCACATGCTTTGTGTTCTCCAAAGTTGTAGCCTATTCTTGGAAATATGAAAAAAGTAGAGTTGTTTATATAAGGTTCAAATGTTCTATTGATTTACCTTCAAGAAATGTGCTCGGCTGAATGTTTTGAGGGAATTTCCCCGAAGGCACAGGAAAGTTACCCCATTTCGTCCAGCAGAGGTCAGCAAATACTTGCAAGAACGAAACACTGCCTGAACCAAAACAGCACTGTGAAACTTGGCAATCCGTTTCTCCTTTCTGACTATTTTTTCATGTACATGAGATGTTGTTGTTGCAATTTGCTTGTTCTTCTCCTTCTCTTCAGGCCCCCTGATCCGCTGTTGTGGTGTTTCTTGTCCCTCTTTCCTGTCCTCTCAAACCCCAGCTGGTGGAGACAGATGGTCACCCTTCCTGACTCTGGTTCTTCCAGAGGTTTCTTTCAAGGGGTCACCATGCACACACTCAGGATGGGGGGATAGGATCAAAGAACATTCAGTGAAATCTGCTAGTTTCCTTAGCAAGTAACTTTTTTTACTTGGCTCTGTATGAATTGGATGTTACTGTAATCTAATTTAACTTAAAGTGATTTAATTTTGATTTGATTGCATTATACTGAATTGGATCTAACTGTTTTGATTTGGGGTGTATTTTGAATTGGCTAGAAGTGACATTTGTTGTGATTTTGCACTTTGTGAACAAAAATTTAATTGAATTGATTTAATTAAAGGATAACTGTTTGAGAACTACAGGTCACATAAGGTTTAACGCTTAAACAGCTCTCTACCTGCTGGATAACATAGTCGTCATGCCGGGGTCTATACTTGAAGTGCTATGGGTCTAACACTGTCACAGAATCGTGACATCCCAGGAATACCACAGCATTTAAGAATTACCCAGTGATTTGAAACCTTACGTTTCATAGAAGGTCGTGGATCTTTCAGCTAAACAAATACCTAAAAAGATAATTCAGTACGCTGATAAGTAAATAAGTGTGTTTGTGTGTGTCTGGGAGGGATTGTTTGTTTTGTTGTCTGTTTTTTACTAGGTCAGCAAAGATTCTAATCCCAAATCATACTTAAAGTTTTTGGAGGAAAATGAAAGTTTCCACTGAAAAGCACTCCTGTGTTCTTGAAGTGGCTTGAACAACTGATCAGAAATGATAAATGATCAGATTGGTAAGATCTTTTTTTTTAGAGCCATTGTTGTAGCATGTGTTTTTATTCAAGAGTTTCATAAACGTATTATTATAGTTTAGACAAAGTAACTTTAGATCAATTATAATTAGCATTTATGTACAGAAAGTTCAGCTTTTTTGCCAAAAACATCTATAGTTCTGAAGACCAAACCTCCAAGGAATTTCACAGATCACTCGTTAAAAATCCATATCTGGCTAAAAGGAGAATGACACCTCGGTAGAAGTTTATCTAAAGATGACTTGTCAGGACACAAACAAGATGCATAACAGTATGTCCAAGGCACTTAACTCATGTTACATGGCTGATAATGTTGTGTTTTGTGATCTGACCGTGCAGTTTTTGTGAGAAAAAAAACTCAGCTTTTCGGCAGCACGTGATATGAATTGATGAAACAGTTGATTTTTTTTTACATGTCGTCATTTGACCAAAGAAAAGACTTAGGTGATGAGGTGTTGCAGGAGTATGAACTCTGGCTGTGTTCTTTGGAGCCAGATCCCCCTCTGCATTGTGGAGAGGGTCATGTGGTGTTGGTATGCTGGGCAGCTCAATCACCTGCCAGCTCTGGAGCATGCTGACATGCCTTTCTATGACATCACTGGCCTGCTCAAAAGCCTATGTTTGGAACTGTGAGTATTAATTGTTTTGAAACCAAATAAGGTTGGGAGCAAGGGGGGGCGGGGGTTAGAAAAAGTGTATAAGATTCTGGAAAACAGGAGTTATAGTTCTCCGGTAATTAATACATAAAGTTATTGGACCTGATAGTCTCTCCAGTGTCCAGTAGTGCTTAATGTTCTGTTCTATGTAAGAAACAGATGCTTATAAAAGAAGTCCCCCTTCACGCACTAGGACATCTCTTAATTGTTTCTGGTTTTTCAATTCACACATTTTTTATTTTTCACACATTTTTCACTGTTCGAAACAGCAGCAGTATTCTCTCCTTTCAACTAAAGCGGTCAGAAAACACAAAGAAAAGAAGCAATGTTTTTCCATTTCCTTTCGTACAATACATCAGCTGACCAGAGTTTTAACTTTAAATTCCCGATTTAAAATATTTGAGAACAGATTTCCCCAGAAGGCCGAAATCCAATTTAATTGGAACATTATGAAACAGCTCTCACAAAAACATCCTGTTTATCTGCATGACTGAATTCAAATACAGATCTTTAAAAGTTGGAACATTTTCTAATTCCAAGTTTAAATCTGACATTTGTATTTTTTTTCACAGAAGAACCTTCAAGTAAACAGAAATCTGAAACAGATCAAGTTTGATCATGAAATGTCAAAGAAGGTCGGAATAGTTTGTGTCAGTAAGGTTTGTAGCTTTTAGCTTTTAGCACTAAGTATTACTGCGATTAAATTAATCATTAGTTTTCATGTATATATTTCAGTCATGCAAGTGCTGGTGATTCACAGATGAGAAACACCACTGAGGGACAGAGGGGAAGAAAGAACGTGACAACATAGAGATTCTTTCAATTTTATCAGCACATGCTGCAACTGTTCTGAGTATGTGCATGCCATCCTGGAATGTGCCATTGAGACGAACTGTGCAGAGGAGAGCATGGAACCTTCCAATTACAACTAACTGTGGGACTCAGCTTAAGGTCAAAATCAATACAATGGAATTGTATTCTTATTGTTCTGCAAAGTTTCTTTGCAGAACACTGAAAAATTAAAGCAGTGAACTCTTAAACCATGTAAACCATGGAGATAACTTTATCTTATAACAGAGAAAGAGTAAACAATCTTCAGATTTTTCCTTATATCTTGTCCCTTGTGACATTAATATTGCATGTTGTTTAAAAAAACACCACTTTTTTGTTTGCACACCATTGAACTTTTGCTTATTTCTTACATAAATGACCCTTTTGATCCCAAGAGAGCAGGCTCTGTGCACCCGTTCACTGTGGTTTGGTGTTCAAAATCCCCATGTCAACTACCAAATATCTTCACCTCCCCCACACAGAGAGTGGGTTGTGTTTACTGACAATGTTGACATTGGTGGTCTTTCAAATGTTGTTTGCAGTTTAAATGCATACATTATGATGGGTGCAATAGATAGCATTCACAAACTTGCTATGCCATAACACTCCGTACATCCGAGGCGTTCTCTCGATGACCAAGGAAAGCACACGCACACTCATTTAAAGAGTGTGTGAAAGGTGAGAAGAGTTAAGAGTGAGCAGAGGAGGTAAATCAACCAACAAAGAAATGGTGCAGGACATTCTGACCTGGAGAGAGGAGAATGGAACACAAGTGTAGAGTAACAGTGTGCGTCTCATTTGGCCTTTGTCATGGTGTTCCCTGGCCAAGACTGTCAAAAGATCATGGGAACATAAGTGGTTGCACTTTTACAGATACGCCTTTGAATTTTACCTTGCAAATGCACATCCACAGGCATCATGTGCTGTATGCACATGCAATAACACTTGAATGTCTATCAGTGCACTCGTGCACAGAGACACACTAAGACTATTAACGACCTTCTCTGAAGAAAATAGGAAGGCAGATCAATAGCTATTAGAAGGCAATGTAACGCTGTATTCCTATCCCTCTAATGTGCATTTATAATTTGTTTAAAAAGAATTGCACACTCATATCTTTCCACTGTATCTCTTGCAGATAGAGTAACAACTGATACAAGCAACACATTTGTGTTCCACATATCGTCTCCAAGTGAATGTATATGAAACATTCACTCATAGCCAGCAATACCAAAACAATGGTTTAATCTAATAGAGAGTCCTTGCACAGAAGATTTCACAGTGACAGTGTGCAATGGTTTTCTTGTGCTGGAAGAAGATACAAATAGTCCCTGTGACCCTGCATGCCTGACTTTAATAACTGATTTACAGAGAGGCTCTCTGAAAATAGCCACCCATTGGAACAAGCTGTCTTCGTGAGGCATGTGCCTGTAACAGATGTTCAAAAATTACTCTTTTAAGACAGTGAATTTTGCTTGTGCAAAAGCCAAGCAAAGTTTGATCTAATGTTAAAGAGCTTTGTTGTATCACTTGCTTTAGAGCTGGGCAATTTATCTAATGGGGTCTGCATATTAATTTTAAGTGCAGCTTTAGTCATTAAGCTGCAGAGCAAACACTTTTCTGAAGTTAGAAATATGACCCATGCTGGAGTTTTTTTTAAAAGGTATGTACAATGTACTTATCACAGTATTTACAATATTGTCTAGATTCAGTATTACTAACTACTGTACTACTGTAAATTGCCTTGCATTATTTAATTATGTCTACAATTATGAGTGAGGTTGATGACTGGCCTGATTCTAAAGCTCCACTCCAATCCATGTTCTGTTTAATTTGAGTGAGAGGGGTAAGGGGTTTTTACCCACGATGTCCTGTGGACTTTTTTCTGGCTGTATAAAGATCATTTATTCTCATGAACGTCAAACACACACACACACATGCATGGGTATTATAAGGTAAAGGTTGATTTACTAATGCTTTATTACTTTCATTGTAACATGTACATTTTAAATTAATTTAACAAGTTTCTTTGTAAATCTTTCTTGAAAATGATTTACTATAAAATGCACTTCTATGAAAAGTTGTGTGTCTCTAAGACTGTTGCTCAGCTATGAAATCTCATGTAACCTTTTAATTGTGTAGTGCACATGTTGATCCGTCGAAGAAAGTTAGCAAAAAAAAAAGATAATCAGCTTATGTCCGCTGCAAAAAGCTCTGCACCAAATTAGGAAATGATGCCAGCAAACCAAGAGCAGATCTTTAATACAACTCGAACAAAGGAAAATATGTTCGTTCAAAGCCTTTTTTGTGTTCTTCATCATGCGCAGACAGAGGGTCTCCACCTCATTCTCACTCTTGTTCAGTAGCCACATGCTGGACTGTCAGTGTGAGGTGGAAGGTCAGTAAGTAGCAGGCTAGAGAAGTCATCAGGTCAGAGGTAGGCATCTATATTATGATTGTGTGGTCTCCTGGGACGTGTAAGAGGGACCAACCAGCTGTCCCGTCTCATTTAGGGACATTAACACTGCCATGGTTGAGAGAAAACTACGCTGATTCTTTACAATTAATATCTGAAGACCACTGTAGCGCTGATGTAACTCAAAGGGTGCAGATATTAATAGTTTATAGATTGAATTAGTGAAGACAAGCTCCGTAAGACATACATGTCCACTTTACTTTATAGTGCTGTGTGTAGTGCTGCAGTTAAGGGGTGGTGCTCTTGTGCAGCTGTTGTATCGCCCCAAGGACAAGGGAAGAAAATGGACAGAGGAGGATCAGTGCCTTGTGTTGTCTGTATCAGACTCCTGCTCCTCTCTTTCTCCACCCACTACTCAGGTTTCACGTCCTACTCAACTGAATCACACACTTGTGTAGATCTGCACGCGTACATATACCCCAAGAAATGATTCACACTTACCCTCTTATTTCCCCCCAGGGGCAGTGACTCAAGGTGAGAGGAGAAAAGGAAAGAAAGGGGCAGAACAAAATACAATTAAGTGTAAAGCAGATGGAGACCAGCGCTGAGTGCTGTGTTGATGAGCAGTTCACCCTCAGCGCTTTGAGGAGGCAGCAGGCCCTCTGTGCATCAGAACTTCTGCTGAATATGAGATTTATGATGCACAATGCCTGTCTTAGTCACGCCAGCAACTGCTCAGAGGAGCTCAATGGAGAGATATTCTTTGCAAGTGGCATTCATCATTGTTTTAGCAAGTACACACTTTATTCTCTTCCTGTGCATCTTGTTGCCCTGATGTTACTGTTAGAATATCTGGTGGGCAGAGTGTGCTTTCCGATTTTTTTTCTTCTTTTTTCTACTAAAATGCACATTGTGCAACAGCACAATATGTGTCTATTTGAGAAATTGCTCCATAATAACATGTTGCATATGTGCAAATCTTGAGATTTATCTTGAGGTTGACATTTCATAAGCCACAACTGTTAATGTCTTGTATAAAAAATCTTCAACAGGCAGCACAACCTAATGAATATAATAACTTCAAAAGTTGTTCTTGCACCTCCAACAGTGAAAGAACCTGAGAATAAGTAAGTTTTTATAACAAAAGTGTATATGAATCATAGTATCCATGTGTGGCATTATTCAGTTTCTCCTTAGTGTGCATTTGCTTTATTTAATTTCATGCATGCCATGAAAATATTCAGCAAATTACTGGAAAATCTGTCATAGTGAAAGAAAAAGCAGATCCACATTTGCAATTTTGCGAAATGCTTCTTAAAACACATTCAAAAGAACATTATTAACATTGTTTCTCAGGCTTAACTGTCAGATTTTCCCCACACAATCATCAAAGCAGCTTCCTCATTAAAGGGCTGACCTTTCCAAACTACAGTTGCATTATGAAAATCATCCTAATATTTCTGTCAAGGAAAAGATTTCTAGCAATTGACCACAGTTTGAGTGGAGCTATGACAGTTCCTGGACCAAATGGCCCTGATTAGTGCAGTTATGAGCTATCAGTGTGACCTTTTCAGACAGAGAAGGAGGATGAGTCAGAGTGTGTAAAATGTAGCATCGCAAAAACATGGTCAGACCACATGGCACAGAGTTGAGAGGGAGAGAGGGAGAGAACCTGACGGTAGTCAGAGGCCCATGACTCATGGCTCTTTCTCTCTGCGATGCTTTCAACCCTTGTTTGTGCGGGCGGTGGGTAGGTGTGTGCATGTGGGCTTTTCAATGTGTGTGGTAGCATGTGGTGTGAGGAGCTGCCCCATCTAATGTCATCATGCATCAACAAGCTGCAAGATATATTCTCATGTGAATGAGGAAATATACACACTTCTGTTTTTCTACAGGACAAATCGTGTGTAATAAATTATCATGACACAGAAGGAAGTTTCCCATTTTTAATAACCTGTGAGAATATGAATCGCTTTTACAGCAAACAAAGAAAAAAAGCTTCACCTGCAGTGCCTTTGATGTCTTACAGTGAAGAGAATGCCAAGCAGAGTGGAGTTTCCTTTAGCTGAGGAATCCCCCCGATGCCGTGACCTGGTTTCTGTGTTTTTCACACATTTGACACACACACCCACAAGTACAGTGCAGCATACGAGGCATCTGTAGAAAGCTGGTTCTCTATGAAGTTAAAAAGAAATGTTGAGAGAATGTGCATTTACCAGTCAGAACTTTTTCTGAATGTGAAACTAGCCGTGTTCGAAACCTGAAGAATTATGATAAAACAGCAAATGTTTTCTTTCTCATCTGTTTTTTTCAACCAAAATCAAATGCTGCACTTTAATCTTTGTCTGTACAAGGACAATATAAAAAGTTTTTTCGAAATCATATTGTAAACACAGATGTGAATTCCAGGTTATGCTTTTCAACTGATTAAACCGTAAAATCAATGTGAAGTTTTGCCAGAGAGTAGTATTTCTTTTGTATAAGTCTTGGTCTCCTGAAGTCAACATTTTTTGTGACTATGAATAAACGGATTGGGAAAAATATACTTATTTTACACCTCTTCGTAATACTTTATAGTACACAATTGTTGGGGGTGAATCAAAATCTCCCCTCCCTGGCTGCCACCTTATCGTGGTGGAGGGGTTTGAGTGTCCCAGTGATCCTAGGAGCTATGTTGTCCGGGGCTTCAAGCCCCTGGTAGGGTCACCCAAGGCAAACAGGTCCTAGGTGAGGGATCAGACGAAGCGCAGCCAAGAAGACCCCTATGATGTCTAACAAAATTGGATCCAACGTTCCCTCGCCCGGGCGCGGGCTACCGGGGCCCCCCCCTGGAGCCAGGCCCAGGGGCGGGGCACCATGGCGAGCGCCTGGTGGCCGGGCTTTCACCCATGGGGCCCGGCCGGGCCCAGCCAGAAAAGGTTACATGGGTCCCCCTTCGCACGGGCCCACCACCCGTGGGAGGGGCCATAGGGGTCGGGTGCAGTGTGCCCTGGGCGGCGGCCGGAGTCGGGGATCTTGGCGGACTGATCCCCGGCTGCAGAAGCTGGCTCTAGGGACGTGGAACGTCACCTCTCTGGCGGGGAAGGAGCCTGAGTTAGTGTGCGAGGCGGAGAGATTCCGGCTGGACATAGTCGGTCTCGCCTCGACACACAGCTCTGGCTCTGGAACCAGCCTTCTCGAGAGGGGTTGGACGCTCTTCTACTCTGGCGTTGCCCAGGGTGAGAGGCGCCGAGCAGGAGTGGGCATACTCATTGCCCCCCATCTCGGTGCCTGTACGTTGGGGTTTACCCCAGTGAGCGAGAGGGTAGCATCCCTTCGCCTGCGGGTGGGGGGACGGGTCCTGACTGTCGTTTGTGCCTATGCGCCTAGCGGCAGCACAGAGTACCCACCCTTTTTGGAGTCCTTAGAGGGGGTACTGGAGGGTGCCCCCCCTGGAAACTCCCTCGTTTTGCTGGGGGACTTCAACGCTCACGTGGGCAACGACAGTGAGACCTGGAGGGGCGTGGTTGGGAGGAATGGCCCCCCCAGCTTGAACCCGAGCGGTGTTCTGTTTTTGGACTTCTGTGCTCGGCACGGATTGTCCATAACGAACACCATGTTCAAACATAAGAGTGTCCATATGTGCACCTGGCACCAGGACACTCTAGGCCGCAGTTCAATGATCGACTTCATTGTCGTTTCAGCTGATCTGCGGCCGCATGTTTTGGACACTCGGGTCAAGAGGGGGGCGGAGCTTTCCACCGACCACTACCTGGTGGTGAGTTGGCTCCGATGGTGGGGGAGGATGCCGGTGAGACCCGGGAGGCCCAAACGTGTTGTGAGGGTCTGCTGGGAGCGCCTGGCGGAGTCCCCTGTTAGGCGGAGCTTTAACTCCCACCTCCGGGAGAGCTTCGAACACGTTCCGGGGGAGGCGGGGGACATTGAGTCCGAATGGGCCGTGTTCCGCGCCTCCATCAATGACGCGGCCTCCCGGAGCTGCGGTCGCAGGGCTGTCGGTGCCTGTCGTGGCGGCAACCCTCGAACCCGCTGGTGGACACCGGCGGTGAGGGATGCCGTCAGGCTGAAGAAGGAGTCCTATCGGGCCTTTTTGGCCTGTGGGACTCCGGAGGCAGCCGATGGGTACCGGCAGTCCAAGCGACGTGCGGCTCGGGTGGTCGCCGAGGCAAAAACCCGGGCGTGGGAGGAGTTTGGGGAGGCCATGGAAAAAGACTTCCGTACGGCCTCGAGGCGATTCTGGTCCACCATCCGGCGTCTCAGGGGGGGGGAAGCAGTGCCCCACCAACACTGTTTACAGTGGGGATGGGGTGCTGTTGACCTCAACCCGTGACGTTGTGGGTCGGTGGGCGGAGTACTTCGAGGACCTCCTCAATCCCACTGGCGCGTCCTCCGTTGGAGGGGCAGAGCCTGGGGATCCGGAGTTTGGATCTCTAATCTCCGGGGCTGAAGTCACCGAGGTAGTCAAAAAGCTCCGCGGTGGCAAGGCCCCGGGGGTGGATGAGATTCGGCCGGAGTTCCTCAAGGCTTTGGATGTTGTGGGGCTGCGTTGGCTAACGAGACTCTGCAACATCGCGTGGACATCAGGGGCAGTCCCGCTGGATTGGCAGACTGGGGTGGTGGTCCCCCTATTTAAAAAGGGGGACCGAAGGGTGTGTTCCAACTATAGGGGGATCACACTCTTAAGCCTCCCTGGGAAGGTCTATTCAGCGGTTCTGGAGAAGAGGGTCCGTCGGATAGTCGAGCCTCGGATCGAGGAGGAGCAGGGTGGTTTTCGTCCTGGCCGTGGAACGCTGGACCAGCTCTATACCCTCAGCGGGGTCCTAGAGGGCGCATGGGAGTTCGCTCAACCAGTCCACATGTGTTTTGTGGACTTGGAGAAGGCGTTCGACCGTGTCCCTCGGGGTATCCTGTGGGGGGTGCTCCGGGAGTATGGGGTACCTGGCCCTTTGTTACGGGCTGTTCGGTCCCTGTACGACCGGAGTCAGAGTCTGGTTCGCATTGCCGGTTGTAAGTCGGACTCGTTTCCGGTGGGAGTTGGACTCCGCCAAGGTTGCCCTATGTCTCCGGTCCTGTTCATAACTTTTATGGACAGGATTTCTAGGCGCAGCCGAGGTGTTGAGGGTGTCAGTCTTGGTGGCCTAAGGATCGCATCTCTGCTTTTTGCAGATGATGTGGTCCTGTTGGCTCCATCAAGTCGGGACCTACAGCTCTCACTGGAGCGGTTCGCAGCCGAGTGCGAAGCGGCTGGGATGAGGATCAGTGCCTCCAAGTCCGAGACCATGGTCTCTCACCGGAAAAGGGTAGAGTGCCTTCTCCGGGTCGGAGCGGACGTCCTCCCCCAAGTGGAGGAGTTCAAGTATCTCGGGGTCTTGTTCGCGAACGGGGGTAGGGAGCGTGAGATCGATAGGCGGATCGGTGCGGCGTCTGCAGTAATGCGGGCGCTGTACCGGTCTGTCGTGATGAAGAGAGAGCTGAGCCTAAAAGCGAAGCTCTCAATTTATCGGTCGATCTACGTTCCCACCCTTGTCTATGGTCACGAACTTTGGGTAGTGACTGAAAGAACGAGATCGCGGATACAAGCGGCCGAAATGAGTTTCCTCCGCAGGGTGGCTGGGCTCTCCCTTAGAGATAGGGTGAGAAGCTCGGCCATCCGGGAGGGGCTCGGAGTAGAGCCGCTGCTCCTCCACGTGGAGAGGAGCCAGTTGAGGTGGCTCGGGCATCTGTTTAGGATGCCTCCTGGTCGCCTCCCTGGGGAGGTGTTCCGGGCTCGTCCCACCGGAAGAAGGCCCAGAGGAAGACCCAGGACCCGCTGGAGGGACTATGTGTCCCGGCTGGCCTGGGAACGCCTCGGGATCCCCCCGGAGGAGCTGGCTGAAGTGGCCGGGGAGAGGGAAGTCTGGGTTTCCCTGCTCCGGCTGCTGCCCCCGCGACCCGACCCCGGATAAGCGGTGGATAATGGATGGATGGATGGACATACGAATACCAAAGGAACAAAAAGGTAAAGTTCACCCCAGTACAGATTAAAAATGTTGTCTCACGGTGTTAGTATGAATTGGACAATTTAAAGCAGGCCTGCATTATCAAAGGTAGGTTCCATATCTGTTTTGTTCTTCAGTCATGAGCAGACAAACTCTAACCACCTGTGAAGCCCCCATTACCAAAACCCAATACTAAGAATTTGTTGTTCTGTGCAAACTTCAGAAGTCACATTTGATTGGTTGTGGGCACAATGACGGGAATAATAGCCAGAACTGTTCAGTGCTAGTAAAATGGCCTTTCTGTCCCCTGGTGCTTGCGTCATCTCCTCTGCAGGCAGCGAGATAACCCCAGAGACAAAAGGTTGTCCTGCCAGTCAAATAAGCTCTACACACCGTATTCACTTCCTCTATTCTTGCAGCCACGGTGACTACAGGCCAAATGGCTAACATGGTTAAAGCTGTTGATCCGGGGCCAACTTTCACTTTTTCTTCAGGGGTGAATGCAATTAGGTGCAAGCTGACTCTCAGTTTCAGTCAATGAGAGCTGTGACTGGTGTGAACACACAGGTCAAAGGTCATATCACATTTGAACGGCGAAGTGAGGAGTAACCTTTGTCACGCTGGCCTTCTGTTACAGTGTATGGTATGCAACGATATGAATATTATTGAATTTAAATTAAATATTATCATTTAAGGCTGAAATTAGTTTGTTTCGTAAAACTGTGAAGTCTTAGGACCAGAGAGTGTGAGAAATTAATTGTAACTGATTCATGAGAAATGTGCATGGGTAACTGGTCAGGATTGCTGTTACTGTGAATACTGGTTGTGACGTAAAGATGATCTGAAAAGGGCAAAAAGCTAGACAAGAATATATTTAAGATTTAAGAAAAATTTAGATTTATAATCTAAATGTTTGAATCTTCACTAAACGGGCACGATGCATAGCAGTTTGGTGCAAACATTCCCAAAACGAGATCACAAAGATTTAATTGCACCAATGAGATTTTGATTCCATCCATCCATCCATCCATTGTCCTCCGCTTATCCGGGGTCGGGTCGCGGGGGCAGCAGCCGGAGCAGGGAAACCCAGACTTCCCTCTCCCCGGCCACTTCGGCCAGCTCCTCCGGGGGGATCCCGAGGCGTTCCCAGGCCAGCCGGGACACATAGTCCCTCCAGCGGGTCCTGGGTCTTCCTCTGGGCCTTCTCCCGGTGGGACGAGCCCGGAACACCTCCCCAGGGAGGCGACCAGGAGGCATCCTGAACAGATGCCCGAGCCACCTCAACTGGCTCCTCTCCACGTGGAGGAGCAGCGGCTCTACTCTGAGCCCCTCCCGGATGGCCGAGCTTCTCACCCTATCTCTAAGGGAGAGCCCAGCCACCCTGCGGAGGAAACTCATTTCGGCCGCTTGTATCCGCGATCTCGTTCTTTCGGTCACTACCCAAAGCTCGTGACCATAGACGAGGGTGGGAACGTAGATCGACCGATAAATTGAGAGCTTCGCCTTTAGGCTCAGCTCTCTCTTCATCACGACAGACCGGTACAGCGCCCGCATTACTGCAGACGCCGCACCGATCCGCCTATCGATCTCACGCTCCCTACCCCCGTTCGTGAACAAGACCCCGAGGTACTTGAACTCCTCCACTTGGGGAAGGACGTCCGCTCCGACCCGGAGAAGGCACTCTACCCTTTTCCGGTGAGAGACCATGGTCTCGGACTTGGAGGCACTGATCCTCATCCCAGCCGCTTCGCACTCGGCTGCGAACCGCTCCAGTGAGAGCTGTAGGTCCCGACTTGATGGAGCCAACAGGACCACATCATCTGCAAAAAGCAGAGATGCGATCCTAAGGCCACCAAGACTGACACCCTCAACACCTCGGCTGCACCTAGAAATCCTGTCCATAAAAGTTATGAACAGGACCGGAGACATAGGGCAACCTTGGCGGAGTCCAACTCCCACCGGAAACGGATCCGACTTACTACCGGCAATGCGAACCAGACTCTGACTCCGGTCGTACAGGGACCGAACAGCCCGTAACAAAGGGCCAGGTACCCCATACTCCCGGAGCACCCCCCACAGGATACCCCGAGGGACACGGTCGAACGCCTTCTCCAAGTCCACAAAACACATGTGGACTGGTTGGGCGAACTCCCATGCACCCTCCAGGACCCCGCTGAGGGTATAGAGCTGGTCCAGCGTTCCACGGCCAGGATGAAAACCACACTGTTCCTCCTCATTCGTATGTCTTTTTTAAAATTATTATCCTGTTTGTTTGCAAAAACATGTGCTCCAAATACAAACTTCCTTAATATGAGTTTGTGCATATTGCAAATGTACAGAGGACAGCATGGTAGTTTAGATGCAAAAACTGTATGTGTGTGATATTTTCTATATATATTGCTGCCCACAAAAGCTGAAATTTGGAAGCAAAATAAGAAGTTTGGAAGTTAAGATGAATTCTTTATAATGACACTATATCACACACCTTACTGATTGCATTTTTGTGCTAGAGGGATAAGGAAGGATTCAATCGTGTGAATCTAGCACAGAAGAATTTGTTTTGCCTCTGTGTGCAGGTGTTTCTGTGGAGGTTTTATGTGGGCCTGTTTGACACATAACACCATTCGTTACTAGTCATGTTTTAAGTGGTAATTGTGGTGGTTGTGTTTGCATGCTCTCTTTACAATCAGCAATGCAGAGTGACATAGCACCTCGAACATGTAGCATCTGTTTGCTGCGAGGAGATTTTTGTCGAGGTCAGTGTGTTTGGTGGTTTGTTGTGTGGCTGCCTGAATTCCCAGAGTCGCTCTCAACACGCAACACTGCAGGTGGCTTGAGTGTCAGACGTGTAGCACCCACAGGCATGATCAGAGCTAGACAACACAGCCTCCTTCTGAGCAGCGGGGTGGGCTCATGTTTAGAAAGGTCTCTCGGCTGAATAACTGATAAAACCTCCATTCTCAGCAGGCATCTGTTCTGCTGAAATGTACTTGTGAAAACCTCAAATCCAAGCAAACATGATGAGCTGTACTGTTATCGGCTCTTACCTTTAATCATAATGAGGTGTTCAAGGAAAGCTCTTTTCCAAACAGATCTGAAACATACTTGTAAGTATGTTTCAGATCTGTTAGTTCTTGCCTTTTTTTGACAAAGGGAGGAACGCAGTAACAACCTCACAGTAAAAGTTGGAAGACAACAATAGAGGATCTTCCAACTTTAAAGGCATGCTTCTTTTCACACAAAATGCCAATGCAAGTGTAAGTGCTCACTTACCAATAAACACACATTTTTTATTTATTCACCAGTGTCCTGATGGTAGGACATAAAGGATTGCGGAAATAGTGCATTAACAGGAATAGGTTTTAAATTACTACCAAAATATTCTCAAACGTAAATTGAATAGAAGACCATTTCTTCATTTGAAATATCTTTACTGAAAGCCACGTCACTCTGAACCATGTACCAAAGTGTAGAAAACTTAATTGGTGAAAGCACATGGCACTCGACACATCTATGTAATGTCAGACTGGTTGTACCTCTGCAGATGATATAACATGCTGGAATATACCAGAGTGCAAAGGCCTGAGCAGTAAACAAGGATGGGTTGTGTAAGGTCTCCTTTGGTCTCTTAAAAAGGTTAAAGCAGGATATCATTCCTGGGTACACAGGCTCTTAAAATAAAGCTTTAGCAGCACAGACAGCTGAGGGCACTTCATCATTGCTGTATAGATCTGCATCATTCAATTTGTTATAAGCGTTTCTGTGGATGAGTGCAGGAATTCAGGTAAAAGTAGAATCATTATTGGGTTTTTGACATTGCTTGTTAAGTTAAATGCTGTTCTCCATATGTCTGGCACCTTGTCATCTGACTTGCATGCACTCGTGGCAAATGAGTCACTTTAGGACAAATATTCTTAATTATTTTGCTTTCAGAAAAATGCACATGTACTGGTGAGCTGATGCTGAAGTCTTTGCTTCGGTGCACACCCATGTGTTTTTGCATTGTCTGATTTTATTTCAGGGACTGAAGTTAAACTGTCCGACTGTCTGACTTACATAGTCTGGTGCATAGGGACCTGTTGGTCTAACCGAAAATTCATTCTTCACACACACCCGCTAACAGACTGTTCGCAAGAGACACTGGAGCACAGATACACACCCCCTCAGACAGATGGTTCACACACACACCCACTACTGAATTTCCATTCACATGCACGGCTCTTGCTCGGACGCTATGCTCATGGACGTGCCAAACCTATGTTGGCTCTCCACAAAAGGTTTCAACAGACAGAGATGATGCATAACAGGAATGAAAAAGTTTCAGAAATGCCTTGAAATTGGTGCTTTTAAGATGACTATAATTGTTTCCCCATCAACGAACATCACTGGTTTCCCTGTCTGAATCAAACTGAACCCCACCCTTCCATCGCTCCTACATTGAGTCAAAGTCAGACAAATACTCATAGTAGTGTCGATAAATTAAGCAACGGCACACTGTGGCACCCTAAATCAAATCTAGAATGGGAAGAGTGTCAGACAGTCAGAAAGTTGTTAACTGATGAGTGGCGCATCAGGGCCTATTTGGCAAACGTCAGCTGCTAACTAAACTGTAACACTGAATTACAGAACCTGCTGCCCTCCATGCAGTTCATATTCCTATCTACAAATAACACGGTGTTCTGTCCAGCTAGATAGTTTAACAAGTATAGCTCGCCAACAAAGATTAAAATGTTCAACACCGGCTGACCAAGGTTGCCAAAAGCTCGACTGTCATGTTTCCAAGCATGACATGCTGCATAACTAAATCACATGAGATAATGTCAAATCCAGCATCGGCCTCGTTACACCCTGACAATTTTAGATAGCTGCAGATTTAGAAACAGTAATAGCCAAAGATAGAAACTCTGGGATATGTGTTTTAGAAATAGCAGTAAGAAGCAGCTTAAAAAGGAACTGAAACTCTAAAAATAAACCTTTCCAGGTCTGGCCAGTGTAATCTCCCATGAAAAGTACACATGGACGGACAAAGATATCTATAGGGGAAATTTACAGCGCTGTCATCCACTTAAAGTGGCACATAGTCCTTGTCTGGCTGCCCTACATTCACACTGGCTTAAATGTCCTTTGCAGTTCAGACTGTTAATCTGCTATTCAGGTTAAGATTCTTCCCGAGGGATCTGGTTCTCTCTGGTCAGGTCTGAGTAAAGTTTAGTCTAATCTTAGCCTCTTGTTGTAAAAAATAGCTAAAGAGAGATCTGGCTGCTAATAATGGTGTCCCTGTGAGCATGCACCTGCATGCGTCACTGCACGTACCTGTGTGCGCATGCAGTAAAGTTCAAGACTTTCTTGAGGAGTAACACATTTTTCCTCAGAAAGCACATGAAAGGAATTCCTGCGCATGAACATTCCGTGCTCACGTGCACCATGCAGATTTGCTTGTGTGTTTGCAACAAAACACTTGAGCCACAGTGACTCAGCAGTTTTTAATTTAATGGCACTACGTTTAAAAAAAAAAAAAACTTCACTCCGCTCAATCTGCTTGTGCACTGAACATATCTGCCATTCCCCAAAGGAGACTATAATTAAAGCCCCAGCCTTGTGAGTTTTTCACTTATCTGTTGGATACGAGTTAATGGTCATTAAAAAAACTGCACGCAAGACTGCTTCTGCTCTGAACCAAATAAAATGAGATCATGTAACCAATTTAGACAATTTTAAATGTAGTAGATTCAGGCTAAAACAAGAGCATTTGTGTGCATGTAAAAAGAATGAGCATCACCGAAACTCAGTTGCTGACAACTTTTTTTTTTTTTACTCCATTTATCTGTGCTGTTTTTCTTCCACCTATATGTGTATTGTTCACCTCCAGTCATGCACATGAGAGAACTGGTGAGCGTCTCTGTTGCATCCTGCTGTTAATCCACTTCCCTCTGAAACGTATCCTTTTCCCTTCCCAGATACACACAGACACACACACACATGCAAACAGGCTCCTGCGAATGCACGTAAAAAGAGAAAAAAATACACGAAGACCGTACACCCACACTCACCCCACAACTGAGTCACTTGTTCAAACTTCCTACACATCCAGAATGTGTTTGTGTGGAGTTATACCAATTTGTTGTATGTAGGTGTGGTTTCATAACTGCTGCACATGATATTTTCTTGCTCCATCTTGCTCCAATTTTTTTCATGATTCCTTTCATTAGGTGCCTTATGACTCATACCGTAATTTGTGTTTAGTGGTATCAGTTCAAGATCTGCTCTACCAACGGTTTCGATCCATATGTGCAATTTGAAAAAAAAAATCAATGCTGACTCTAGTCTAAATTCTCATCTTGCACACTCCAGATACCTACAAATGCAAAGCAGTGCTCTATTTTTGTTTAATCTCTTACTTGTCTAATTTGAGTGATTGCCATGTGCAACATTGTACGCATACATAAGTCAAAATCAGGCCCCGGTATCGTATTTAGCCCATCTTGAGCATGGGAACAGGTCAGTCGAACAGTTACGTGATGACCTAGATGTTCTAACCCATATCTTTTGTGTTATTGGAAAGAAAATGAGGAAAATCCGACCAACCCAGCCAGTGGATTCTGGGACGCTACAGCAGTTAAGTTTAACACTTTAGAGACCTCATGCTGTGAACACATTTAAAGACATTAAATGTCTGGGAAACATATAAACAAAGCAAGAACCACTGTAGCTGGTGATGAAAAGTAAAAATCTATTTGGCACACATAACCCTTTTTCCTGCTATAGCACACTCCCAGACTTTGAGGTCCATAATAATAAAAAAGAAGTTCTGTGACAATCAACAGGTTTATATGGGAATTTCAAACAGCAGCTTTAGTGACAGAGTAATCAAGGCTAGAGAAAACAGCTCAAATTTCAAGCCTGCTCAAAGCCAGCAAAGTGCAATACTGAAAATTCTATTGCAGCCCTTTAATACACAGACAGTGTAATTAGAGAGAAGATGGGCTTTTAGATGCTGAATTGTCTTTTGAGATAGTTCAAAGGCAAGCTACAGCAGCTGCATTGAACATTTGAGGTTGCAAGTTATGAGGCCTGATGTGCAGTTGTTTGTTTTAATAAATTGCACATGAATTGCAGTTCTCCCGTAAAAAAGTCTAACACTCATGACTGATGATGTTGTACTTTCTTTAAAGACCGGTTGCTCAATCTTGAGTAAAATGAATCACACATCTAGAGTTACTGATGCATAACATTCTATAAAGCATGTTAATGTGAATAAGCACTGAATAAATTAATGTTTTCCCATTGACACCAGTTCTTTTATGTCTTCAGGCTCTTTTACTTGGATATTTTGCACAACACTTCATTATGATTACAAAGTTTTGTATGTGTCAATATTGCAAGCATGATCAAAAAATGTAGATACTTCTCTCTTTTTAGAGGATAATCTTTTTGTCAATTACATTGACAAAAAAAGGCTGCAACGCTCTATGATTTCTATGCAGCAGCCAGTCAATTTGAAGAAAGTACTCTGGGATGAACTTGTGACCTGTTTAGGGTGGCCACCTTGTCCTTTGCCCAATGACAGCTCATAACCTTATGAACAACCATGCCTCAGTTTAAGGATTTATAAAAATGTAATAGATTTACTAAAACAAGAGTTGCAATTCAGACTATCTGGTTAACACCAAAATCGCACATAATTAAACATGCTAATGAGTACAGGCAGAGACACATGCTGCATATACCTAAAGATTTGCTTACTGACTGTACACCTGCAAAAGCACACATGATGCTCTGCTCTTACTCACCACCTATACAGCATCCACACACTCTTAATTCCTAGAAAAATGGAAAAAAATTGGCGAGGAGATGTGTCATTATGAAAGTTCTGTCGCTAAATGGGGGAAAATCGTATTGCTACTTCAGCAGTTGTGAAAGCACCTCGCTCTCAAAACAGAAGCATTTGCAAATCCAGACTGATCAGCTGTTTCCTTATTTAGATCTGAGCTTCAACATGTTGGATAACCACAGAGAAGCAAGAGAGATAGCAATTACTCTGTGATAATAACACTTGTGTGGAGCAGGCAGGTTTTTGCTCAGCACAGAGCGAGTGAAACACAAGGCTCTTGCTTCTCAGCATTAGGCGTGATACAAAATGAAACACTGACTAGTATGACTACTCGTTATAGTGATTTGCATATGAGTAATATTCTTGCAGAATGCCTTGGAGCGCTATGACTTTCTTTTGTGTGTAGACAGATTTACGGGTTTCGCTTTCAAAGACTTGGTTACAGTTCCTCAGTTAATGCACAGGTGGTAGAAAGTGAATAGTGAATCTTCTCACCTATAGGCTCTTATATTACTGCTGGCTTTATATGGGAGAGTGGAAGACCAGTAAAATCAGGTCAAAGAGAGAGTTTGCTTTTGTTTGTGTCCAAAGATACAGTGTTCATTACATAATGGAATCAGCTCAGCAAAATGAAGTAATGATTTCAGGGTGATACTTATATTGTATAATGTTTTACTGTTTATTGTATATTGTTCATTTTATTGTAACTTTACGCCGTGTTGTGAAGCTGACCAAATACTACAATACAAAACATTTTGATACAAGAACACAAAAGGGATGAAAACATCAGCTAAAGGAAACCTTTTGCCATTACTCTGATGTAAATTTGAAAAAAATTCTGCCCTAACCATGTAGATATGTAGATATTACATGGTAGATATAGTGAGTTGTGGATGTGTATCCACAACTCACTTAGTTTTCAACTATGAGTCAGCATAGCGCAACATGCGTTTGCTAAAAAGAGATCACCACGTTGTGTGTGGATTCATGTATAACAAGGATATCTCTGTTTACCATAAAGGCATTCTGCAGACTATCTACATTGTAAATTGACATTAACTGTCTGATGCGTTGTTTCATGGACTGTGCATTAAAACCTTAGTGGTTTGTACTTCTGTCAAACCACATTTAGTTATTCATGTCTGTGCTTCACATAGACCGAAAACATTCCCATTGAAGTTCAATCTTTATTTGTAGTCCTCTGTTTCTGTGGGATTTTTTCAAAATAGAGAATAAATGCATTCATGGCATAAAGATGTCATGTTTTCTGCCCTAACATACTGTAAGAACAAAAAATACAATGGGCCTTAAGAGGCAGTTTAAAAAAAAAAGAAACCCCAGTGGATTCTCTGATTACAAAATATGCACTAAGACTTTCATACTGGTTTTGTTGATCTGCTAAGCACTCTTCCCTCATTCATGACGTCACAAGCCTTTTGCAAATAACACAATGAGGGCCTTGTGGTACTTTGGATCTATTTGTGTCATGTTTGCTAAAAAAAGAGCCGCTGCTCTAAAAATAGAGCGGGCTGCCCATAAACAATAGGGGTAAGAGTCCTGTTATTATTGAGCTCAGTCTCCATGAACACTGCTAAGATTACAGGCATTCAGAGCTAGAGCAGACAGAGAGGCATTATTGGTGCTGACGTGGATAACTTGGTAGAAAACAAGATTCGGAAACAACACCTGACCTTTAAGAAATCCAGCAACAGCTGAGATTTAAGTTTGATTTTGGAAGAAGTTCAGATACTCAGGGGAATTTTTTTCTAAATGTAGTCCAAAAGGGAACAATACAAGACAAATCCAGCTAGTCTACTCTTAAAATTTCCCATTTAGGGGATTTCTTCTTGGGAAACTCTTAACAGTCCTGGCTGTGATCATAGTGTTGTTAAAGGCTCAGTTTAGGTGACTGCGTATATTACAGCAGTCTATTATCTACGCCACCATAACTTGTTTTTTTCATGAGCAAGCTCAACTTATGTTTTGGTCTTTATTCACCAACAGTATCTCTTTTTAATGCACGCACTCAGCTTCAAAACTCCAACTCTTTGTTTCCAGCGTATGGCTTATGATCATTCACAACCACACTCTAATGCAGCCTTTTGAAGAGGCACTAAATTAATACCTTTTAACAACAGCTCGGGATTACTCCTGTTCAATCCTGCATGTTATGATTTTCCTCTTTCTCCCTCCCTTTATTCCAATTGATTAATGAGTTCAAAGGATCCAGCATATGGATACCCAATGCAGGGAGTGATGTAGCCACAGCACACACAGACACACGTACACACACATACGGCGTGGAAACAAGATAAACTCATAAGCCAGGATTAAATTGCAGAAGGTGGAAAAGCCATTGTGCAGCATTATTGATCATTAAGGCATATTTCTAGGATTTCAGGGTGAGGGCATGTTCAAGGGGATTTAAGGAGAAACACCCTAGAGAGTGATTAGTGGCCTCCAGATGTTCAGAACATTGCATTTCTGAACATAAACAAAACATTCACCTAGCCTCCTAAGCAGATTTCCTACATTTCAGTAACATGCAATGTCTCTTGTTTTTTTTCTATTCTAGAGGTACGTTGCTTTGAGTTTTCCATCAACTTTGACCTGGATGTCTCCGTTTTACAACTTTCATATTTTGTTCCTATTACATCCGAATGTTAAACAAAGCAGATTGGAAACAAGCAACATTTTCTGCCACACTATTATCTTAATTATTTTTCAGTGGAGAATAATTGTTTCCCGTGTTTCCCCTGACAGCTTTCTTAATGAAATCATGTTAACTGTGGTGGGTGCAACAACTTCTTCAGTTGGATAAGCACTCTCCCAACTACGGATTCATTGTCATATTTAGACCAGTTATTTGGGGAAAGCTAAATTTACTGGCATTCTATTATTTTTCTTCCCCACCCCAAATTTGTTTTCTCAACTTCATCTTAAAAAGATTGTATATAATTATGTTAAGTTTTGAAATATACTTTGCCAGGAAAAAAATTTAGTATCATGTTTTATATTTTCTTCATACATGTATTAAATGTCCTCCATGTGAGGCAGTTCCACAGTTTTTGCCAGAGGTTGTTGAATGGTCGTCTGATGTTGACGTGAAGATTGAATTGTTTTATCGTGTTGTAAATCATTCAGCCAATCATTTATTCAGACTGAACTGAGATGCAATTAGTAAAGAAAATAATGTCCAGAGAATGCACAACTGCATGAACAGGAAAGTCAGATAAACCTGTTATCATGACTAATGGGGATACTTGGTTTTACTTGCAGAATTCATTTGGCCAAACCCCAAACAGATGTCATTGATGTGTGTCACTGATGTGCTTTGACTGCTACATCTTCTATCTAATATAGGTTGTATATATTAGGTAATCTCATATAGGTATGGACAAGTAGTGATTCTTTCAGCCTATGTGTCTTTGGTTACAAGATGCTTACATTAAAGCAAGCAGATGCAAGAACCTTTAACACTTGCACTACCAGTCATACACATCTACACATCATACACAACTGCAAAAGCGCTGCAACATTTCAGAGAGATGAATTGATTTTTTACGTGAAACAGTGGCTGCTGTGTTTGCATCAAACACAAACATATTCAATATTTGAATCTATCACCAAAAGTATGCATGAAATAAATTACCTTCCGAAATTGGCTTTGTTTCAAAATCTTATTGTTTAACATAATGAGATCTAGTATTTCACTAGCTGCACGCACTACTTTTTGACTCAGTATCTGACACAGATAATTACAGGAGTGCGAGTTCACCCAGTGCAGTGCAATCAACCCTAATCTATCTGAACCACATGAATCACTTGTCTCTTCTCTCATCTCTCTGTAACTTTTTCTTTATTCTTTTCTCTTGTTTTTCACCATCTAGAATACCTCCATCAAATTCAGTGCCCCCCCCCCCCTTGTCTTTCTTTCACAGCCTGATCTTTTATGGTTTTCCCTACTTGTGCCTCCCATATGCCAGAGTCATGTGCCCTGAGGGTATGCACTTAGTGTATGCACTCCAAATACGGAGTTGAAGGACATAAAGAAGGAAAAGAGTTAGACTGGACCAGATGAGCTGTTTGAAGAACAAAGGTTGTCATTAGTTGCTTTGTAACCTGTGGAGCTACTCAGCAGCTGTGTGGCAATGATCATCTGCTGCAAAGCAAGTGAATGAAGCACTTTCAGGTTTAAAGAGTAACAACAATATATGGTAGAAACCGACTTTTGCAAAGTAAATTTTTACAAATCGCAGGGCCCTCCTCTTCCAAGATAAACTGCTTAACAACAGAAAAATCGGTCTTATCTACACAAATAGCTTCTCTAAGAGGTTTACATATTCCTCAAAGTAATATTCTGTGAACATGCATTAAATTAGGTCACTATCTCAAGCAAGATGCTTACCATGAATTGACCTCTTTGTGTGCTTAGCCACCCAGCTTGCTGTGGCCGCTCTCTGAAGGCACCAGCCCACCCCACCCCACCCTCACATCATGTTGTTTCATTGAGGACGTCATTGGCTGGTGACATCTCACGTCTCATTAACTCTCACCCAACAGGTGAGAGCGCAGCTGCAAATATCAGCACACATCTGTCATTGCAAAATGATGCTCAGATGCAGAGCAGGAGGGGCTCAAATGTGACACAGCTGCTCTGAGAGGCATACCGCGGACACATACTGCAGAGTTTGTACATACAGTTGATCCTCCAGTGTAAATGTTTAGGTATACAGTTTGAGTTTAAATTGTCTTATGTGCTAATTTACTGTTTCCCCTCAGACAAATTGCAATATTCTTTTTCTAAAAAAAGTCATAATTGATAACGAAAGTGATATTTCAAGTGTCCTATCCTGGGCTGTTGACCACTTGAGCAATGTGACAGCAAGATTTCAAAGTTTATTTTCTAAAACGATGTTAAAAAAAACCTTTTATATATTTTTAAAAACAATTTCAGTCAGTTGTGTCCTGTTCTGAAAAAGCGTATGCACACAAGCATAAATTGAAACAATCATGGGGTGTTCCCAAACCCACCAAAGGCCGTTTCTGGGGTCCCCAGTGTTCATGCTGATATGTCAGGTCTAATTGCACCACTTCCTCCCTGCCTTTGATTGATGCCTCACTATCAGGCTTTGTGGCTGAGCCCAGATGAACATGCAGGTCACTGGGTCAGAACATGAGAGATAACCACCTGGTTGCAGTTTGGCACCCTTATGTGTGTTGCATGTTTGAAGGGTGAGTGTGTGCTTTTGTGTGTGTGTGTCTCATTAGGAAAATCCTGCAATGCCTGTCTTTTTTCAACAGGTTAAAAACAAGGACATAGATTTATCTGTGTGATATGATAAACAGTGTCAGTGGTCCTAAACAAGTAAAAAATCTTGTAAAGTTCAACGCGAGTTTTAAAAAAGCCAAGACTCCACAAGCTCATTGTGGATTATTAAGAAGGTCTAACCATTTTCCTTACAAGGAAGTTTGGTAATTGCTTTTTCTGTTTCTTTTCTTTTGTCTTTGTCTAAGCCAGAGACTCTGGGATACTTTTAGTGTGGTCACAGTCACCATATTTGTTTTAGTAATTCCTCCCATCAACCCCACCCATTTTTACAGTGCAAGGGACACCCTTCAAACAGGGATCAAGTGATGCTCGACCAGTTAATACAGGAAGAGGGCGTAACCAAGAAGATTGAAGGGTGTAGAGAATAAAAGGCCATTCCCTTAGAACCCCTGGAGTGAGCTGACAAAGGCAAGGATGGCTTCTGTGTTGTTGATCCCACTGACCTTTTACTGCTCCCCACCCTCCACTCACACTCACATAAACACACACCCACATACTTACAAACCTCCCACATCATTTTTAGAAGAATTCTGTATAAAATTATATAGTAGCGCCTTTCTAAGATTTTTTATTTAGAGTATGTGGAAAAATCTGTGTGTGCAAAGGGCACAGATTGGCACTGAACTGTTGAATTTTTCAGGCCCCTCTATCACCACTGCGTAATAAAAAAGGACAACGCCATACAAAAACAAAGAAATTCTAAATCAGCTCTAAAAAACAGCCTGAAATCAACAGCATTCACCAATCCACAAATCAAAGTTAACTGGAAAGAAGCTTTATGTTGATAAAAAAAATCCATTAAAAATTGCATTTCTCTCCCAGTCCGATTCTATCTGGTGCTCTTCCTTCCCAGATTTTTGCAGACTTGTCAAAAGAAGAAGTAAACCCGACAACTTCTTGATGTTGCTGCTGTCAAATTCAGTGACAAAATACATCACTTCAAATATCTCATATTTTCTTACAATACTGTGAGTGAGACTGAGTTAAGTGCTGATTCTGAGCCTCAGTTAAGGCAACTGGACTTTTTCTGATCTCTTCAAACTTCCTTAAATACACCTTTAAACTCACAAATGTGTGGCACCACTTTAAAACTATTGGCAATCTGCTAAAAGTGATAATTAGCTGCTTATCAGATGGTCAGTTTTGGGTACGATTGCCTGGTCAGTGTTATCTAAACATGACAGGCTGAAGACACCCTGAGGGTTGGCTGCACAGCTAAGTAATCTGTAATGCAAAAGAGGCTGTTATGCAGTTCATTAAAGTGAGTGGGAGGACAGCCTGCATGCATGCACACACACACACACACACACACGTACACAATGAGCATGTAATTCTCTGAAGTGTTTCGGCCTTCATTGTTAAGGAGATTTACTGTAAGAGGTTTTTACTGCTATGACTTCAAATGGGTGAAATGTAGCTGGAATTATGGCGGACTGTGACATTCTAGGAGTGGTAAGTGGTAAAACTGCAGCTCAAGCCTCTTTTCTCCCATTTCAAAATGGATTCATTCACACATGCATACATACACATTAAGAGTCAGGCTCACAACTTTCTGTCCAGAGTTTTTGTCTAATACACAGCTGTCACTACAAAACCTGTGTCTTTCTAAGAAACTGGTGATTTTCAAAACTAAACTGATTTGAGTTATGATACTTCGGATATGTGCAGTTTACAGATTTCTTCTGTTAAACACACCACAAGCTTTGTGATTACAAAGGAATGTCTGGAGGAATGCTGTGCTTTACTCTGCACTGCAGACACAAGACTTTTGGGTTTAGGATGCATACCGATGATTGCATTCATTTTATGCGGCACACATGGCCAGAGAGGGAGTGGGCCAACTCCTCTGGGGCCCTCTCATCTTTTGCTGTGCCCCGTCAGCTTATGGCAGCAGCTGCAGACACAAGTGTGTTAAGTTGGAGAAACCTGCTCTCGAACATCAAATCACCCAAAAGCACCATAAGGTCAGAAGGATGAAGGAATGCCTCACACTCCCAGTTGTGTGGGCTTGTTGTTGTGTAGTATTTTAAAGAATTACATTTGCACAATCTGACTGTCTAATCCCACTCAAGATTAATTGTATAACACTGTGTATATGTGTATATGTAGCACAGTCTTAACCTTATAACAAGTAATGAAACCATGTGTAGAACTGGCTTTTTATCGACTAAAAATATCTTAGTTTTTGTATTGATTTTGGATACCCACTAACATCTGGAAAACGGAATTGAAAAAAATAATTTTGGTTTACTTGGAGATATTTACATTCACCTTGTTTCCACCATGACTAATGTCTGTTGTCCCCATCAGAAACATCTGAATTAAGTCTATCATGTTTATTTTTCAGCACCAATCTGGCCTCCATTGTGTACTTTGGCTGTTGCTTGCAACAAAACAGACATAAAGCTCCTGAATGTGTTAATCTCCATATATTCATTATCTTGTCCACTTTGGTTCAGCAAGAGATTAACACTCGCAAAACAATGGGGCAGATCAGATGGTGTTATAGCCCAGCATTGTTTCCAACTTAGGTGATTTAAGACACTTAAGAGAACAAAATAAAATCATCCTCCCATGTCAAGATCCTTATTACATTATGGGAGGATTCATGGTTTAGTTAGTGCTCATCAATGTTCAATTTTATGTATAATTTGAAGACGGCTTACCAATTCTATTGTTTTATATTTGTCACCACATCTGATGCCCCCATATGGTTATTTATAAAAGGTGGCTCCATCTAAACAGTAAATATTGTAATCCCTCAGTGTCAGATTAGTGACTGCTTAAATTCCCTCAGCTGTTATTTCCACATTCAATGTAAAGAGGGTAAACAACAAGGGGATACAATGTACAATAGAAATGAGAGAAATAAGAATAGAAAGCACAACATGACAATAAAAAAAGTAATAAAAAGTTTTATATGATAAGTTCATAATAAAGCATGATTAATACTTCTAAAGAGGAGCCTCCTTTACCATGAAAACCTTTGTATGGATGAGCATCACTGGAGCTGTATCTCTGGTGTGAGATGAGAGAAAAATCAAGCAAAAAAAAAAAAGCAAAACACAGCATAAAAGGAAACTTCTGCTCCATAACTGAAAAAGAAAAAAAAACTGTAATATTTCTTTGTCAAATTACCTCACACACACAAACTATTGAGCCGGTCAGCAGCAGCCCGTGCGGTGAAAAACATCCACAGGGGATTTTGGGCTGCGCTGATCCTGTGAGATTGCATGTGTCGTAAACAATACGTAAACATGTGTATCTGGATGCTCCGCTGCCGTCTTGGTTTTCAGGGATGTTCTGTTTTCCCAACATGTGGCTTTTGATCTGGCGCATGTGTTGTCGACATCCCACTGTGCCCTTTCAGGGACTGAGTTAAGTAAAGCTTTTTTTGACTAAGCAGAGATCTGAAAGAACTCCATTAATGTCCCAAAGACTCACATTAGAAGTGTGATGTTTACATATTGTTTGCTCTGAACTGTGTGGTATACATGGCTTTCAAATTAAATGTTAGCTGTTGTTTCCACTTAAGGTGTACAGCTGGTTATAATTTAGATCAATAAATCACATGCAGGAAAACAAAGACAGTCATATGGTCAACAGTGTTCATTTACAGGACACTACATGACACTACTTATATATCCAAATGTGTTGTTATGTATTATTCATCAACATACATATTCCATACAGTCTTCATGCCAAACGGGAAGCAGTGGATGAGTGTTTGCCTGCTTCTTAGGCTCACCTACTTAAATCTCCACAACCGACCCAGATCACATTGCACTGCATTGAGAGACACTGCTGAGCCTTCATTTCTTTGCCTGTACCATGCAGCACTGCACACCAGCCATACAAAGACAGTCTTGTGCTGATGCAACAAAAGGCAATAGAGAACATCAAACACATCTGTAAAAGGAACACCCCCACTTGAAGGCAGAGGCAAATCACACTGCGTGTACTGTATCTGTTCGTGGGTCTGTATATTCTGCCGGATCCCGTGTCCCTGTGTGGGCCCCCCCCCCAGATGGACTGGCTGTTCCCTCTGGGTAATCATCTGGTGAGGGTCTCTGTTAACAGCGGAACGCAGTAAACTTTGCCCAGCTACACCAGGGTCATCGTGGCCTTGTCTACGTCAGAGACCAGATACTTTGGACCCAGAACTGTTCTGATTGCGAATCTGCTTGGAGGAGGTTCAGAGCATGGACTGGGCCTTCTTGAAGGTTTCAAGATTTTAATGGGTACAAGTCATCAACAAAAGAAAGAGAAAAAAAGAAAGAAAGAGAATTTGGATACCCACATATGTTTTGTTTGCAAGGTTTTCACTGTCCTGACAGTTCTTTTTCTCCTCCTCTTACTCGCCCTCCTCTTTCACAATCTTCTGCATCTAAACAGGGCTGTTTGAATAGGAGATCTCAGGTGTTAGATCATTAAAATTATATTTTACTATAGCATAATGATATAGTGTAATAGTATAGCAAGAGCGACTCAAGACAACGGGGATTATGATCAAATCCCTCAAGGCTTCACTAAACCACTGTCATAAGAAACCTGTCATTCAGGTGCTGCTTTAAACTGATGAATCCTGAGCTGTGCAGAGGTGCACACTGTGTGGTTCAGGAAGGTGGTAGCAAGATGAGGCACAAGGTGGGCTAAAGTCCACCGCAAAAAAGCATACAGAGGAGTGAAGTGGGAGATTTGAAGACGAGTGGTAGCAGAAGAGTGTTTATCATCTTATTTTCTCCATCTGTGGTTAAAAATGTACAGTATCACAGTAATCGGAAAGTTCCTTAAAAACTGACCCAATTCTTTGCAAAGGGTTTATCTGTCTTATAATGGAAGTAGATACTAATACAGCCAAAGGGAAGAGGAGCATCAATATCAAACAGGAAAAAAAGATGCAATTACACAGCTGGTTGATCTCCACAAACCCACTGGCCAAAACCCACAGGAGAGACACCTTTAACTATTCAAAGCTATTTAAATGTTTTCACATTAAATATTTGTTTGTTTCAGCTCATGTCTTTCGTCCCGCAAGAACTGAATCCAACCCATCTCACAAGCCAAGATGTAAACATGACTGTTACACTTATGCTTCATGGAAGACAAACATCATCATTTTTATCATTATTCTTTAAACAGCAGTTAGCTTGTATTATTTGCAAAGCCTGTAAAAGAAAAAAGAAAAAAGGCTGCCTTTAAAATGTTGATGAGTCACTGGAATTTCACATGTATCTGTGACATGCTTGTCCTTGCTTGTTCCTACTAGAAGGTAAAATTCAATCAATTCTGTTTTGCTCATGAGTCTGTTGTTTTTGTTAGCCTGTTTTTGTGTTCGCTTATGGACTTATTTTGACAGCTTTAGTCAGGAAAAAATTGCATGACCAAAGTAAAGCCTGAGACGCTGGTAAGTGATTTTTTACCAAACCAAAACATGCAGATAGTTTAGAAACAAGGAGCATCTGAAAAACATATTTAAGGCTGACTGCTGCATAGGAATTCATTAATAACTAAATAACACTACAAAAATGTTCATACAATCAATCAGCATGGACATAAATCTGATGAAGGTTAGCCATCATCATCATTAGAGTAACTTAACTTTTGATGACAATGCTACTGACTTTTGTATTTACAAAATATGATACGGTAATCTTATGGTTTGCCATTTAGTAATTTGCCAGTGTGATACAATAGTTGCTTGCAACAAAGATAATTTCAGACTTATATGGTCAAACAATGACAATTGCGAGTGTAGAAAAACTGCTCATTTCACAAACAGCTGACACAGCATTCAAACAGTTTCTGTTTTCAGTCCATTTCCATGCAATTATATCAATAACATTTTAAACCCTTCATGCTGTTTACCATTTCAAACTTGTTTGTGTTAGAATTGAGGGTGGTTATTCCCTAAGCATGAATACTCAACAAGACAAAACGACACATGTAAGCATGACAACTCTGCAGGTGATCACTTTTTCTTCCTTTTATTGAGAATGCGCACACCACAGAAATTGTTACATGTAACAATGGAGGAGCACAGCAGACTCCATGTGACAGCTCCGATTTCCTCTCTGTGCCTCTGTATGAGAGCAGGCACAGAAAGACAGGAGACACTTTGCCAAACATGCAGCACGATGTGTCCCCGTGCTTTCGTATAGTTACACAACCCTGGATCACACAGTCGGTGTCCTACGAGCAGGTTGCAGGAAAACATGTGACCCTCGCTGCAAGGCAGTGGCCATCAGATGTTTACAACTGGTGCTTTACCGTCACTCAGTTAGTTTATTGCTTTCGCCTGCTATTCCAGTTATAAATCACAACACGATTAGACAACCAGAACACAAAGTAGGACTCCTGTCATGGTTTTTCAGTGAAAGGTGCATAAATGCATTGAATTTGCATACATTGTCGGTGACAGGATGTGTGGATGAGTAGACCTAAGAGCAGCCAGTGGAGCCAAGCAGCAATTGAACTTAACTTTTATGACCGAGAAGAGATGCTAATCCAAAAACTCTGCAATCCAGGAAGTCAACTGGTAAACAAGACTCAAGGTAAGCTGGAAGGAGAGAAATAAAAACCAGGAGAATATTTGTTGAGGAAGTGACTAAAGAATTAATGTCATATGAAGTGGTTAGTCAATAGTATATAGATAGTATATAAACCCAGAAAACTGAGCACGGAATGGAATTACCAAAAAACCCAGGAAGTAACTAAAACATGAAAATCCAAGGACCATGACTTAGGTCCTGATAAAGAACTTTATACACGTGCAGGTTATATTGTTATAATGCTTTTCTTATGGTTTTATTGCTTCTAATTATTGTTGCAAGTTTAAACTCTTTTCCCTGTTAGGCTGATAAGAAGTGATTCACACCATTCCTGAATGATGATATGATGATTGTGCAACGCGTATGGAGGATAAGAACCAACCTAAAGCTTTTCCTCTGAATCATAAACTAAAAGAGGCTCTCCCAGTAGATGACACTGATGTTCACACGTATATTTTCATTTCACAAACAAGTTTGCGTGTGTTTGTGATGCATTCTTCTCTCCTTATCTGAGTTGCTATCCTGAAGACAAGCGTTTGCTTTTCTCTAGGCAACACTCAACCCTTATGTAAAGTGAATAGTATCCAATTCATAACCAGAGAAAAACAGGGAGATATGACATCATCTTGTGTTGTATATCTATGATCTCCCTGCACAAGCAGGAGATACAGCTTGTAACAGGATGGATGCATTGTACAATAGCGCAGTCAGGGAGAGCATCACATATCTCGGTTCTGCTTGCATAAACCCTCGGAGCTCGTCATCCCTACATATGAATCAGCTATTATCTCACCACTCCGCAGCACTCTTGGATAAGAGCCTATTCTCCTCGCATCTTCCTTGTTCCTTTAGAGCAGACAGGCCGTCTTAGAAGGAAAGGAGAAGAGATTAAGTTGTATATGTTTATTGAGTTCATATCAGATGAGAAACATAAAAGAATGAATTGTTTCAGCACAGTATGTTGTGTTGTCAGGACAACTTGTCTCCTTAACTTCACTCAGATTTCTTCCCCATTACCTTTTTAGACTTTCAGTCCACTATGAAAAAAAAACAACTGAGGTATCTAGTAAGCATTGCAGTTATGTTGCACTCAGGTATCTTAAAAGTTTTTTCCAATCCTATAACATTCCCTGAGGAGTGTGCTTCTGAGTTCATGGAGCTAAGATGATGTCCCTCCTGTCCCTGACAGTCAAGCTGCCCCTTACTCACTGGTATGGGTGGGGAGGCGGCGTGGGATGGGGGAGGGCTAACAATTCCTGCATTTTGCTGCACATCTATCACCAACTGTACAAAAACCACCAGAAACCAGATCCTTTTTCAGGCAGCTGTCGCGTGCAGCTGGTAACTTGAAACGCGGTTCTCTGAGAGGCTTTTAATTCCACACATGTGGCACTACCTGTCCAGTGTTGATTTGAAGATTTTATGTGTGCCGGGCAGCTGCCGCGGTCCAAAAGCCTGCTTGGAGACGGGAGTAGGAATGTCAGACTATAAAAGGACGTTTTCTAAACCTCAAACATATTTATCGGTTAACTAGAACCAATCATTTATCCCTCTCTTCATCCCTGGTGATTAGCTGCATGTGTCAGGACATGTTGGGAGGGGGGTGGGTCCAAAGTGTAAATGTGTTGCCTTATGTGAGTCTGCGTTTATGAAATTTTACCTCTGACTGGTGCTTCACAGTAGGTCCACTACAGACAATGCACAAAGGCTTTAGTGAGCTGATGGGTGTGGGGCAGGGTGGCAGGCATGGGGAACGGCATGATGCTTTAATATGTAGTGAACTACAAAAAACAGCAATTGAGTTTGTTCTTTTTTATACAACCTTTTGCAGATTTGGACACACCTGAAGGATACTTATGTCTCTGCCTTCATACCACCTCCATTTCACAGAATACTGTGAAGAAGCTTCAGATCATGATTGTTCTCTGTACAGTTTCTTACAAGTTACAATGGAAAAGAATCATCATCATCTTTTCAAATGCTTATTTTCCAAGCAGATATGGCTTTTCAAAGATCTTTTAAAAAGTCTGAACTATCTTTTAGGTTTTGAGAAGTAAGAAAGTTTGGAAGGTTTTGCGGAACCCTTCAGTTTTCACTCCGATTGTTATGTCTTCCTTATTTTGTTTATCCTTCAATACATTGTGAGGAGGGCTTTATTTCTATTGGAAATAACGAACTTTTCGAGGGCTCTGCTGAAAGACCATCTTATGAACAGAAGCTCCTCTGATTTCAGATTTGCAGCAACAGCTGCCAAATGCAAATTACTCACTCATAATAAATTCAAAACCATTTACCTGCTAAACTGATAAATAAATGATGAAGGAATGGCATACACCTGTTTAACTAGATCATGTTTGGATCTCCTCACTTTAGAGCTTAAGTTGCTACCTACTCTGATTCGAATGTGAATATACTGTGTGTCTTGGTAAGGAAATAAATAACAACATTGTGTCAGCACATCCATAAAACTGTAAAACTCAATAATGTTTTTTTTTAAAACTTTTTTATTCATATCTGGAAGCTTTCAAATGCAAAGTCTTAACACCACTTTAATAAAAAATGAATAAATACAAATCTTTCACAATATTGAGTGTGCACAGTCGTTCTCTTTCAGACTGAAACACAGAAACAACAACAATATTTCCAAGGTTTTTAGTAGACAGACAAGAACATGGCGTTTCATTTATTCTCCCCCTGGAGCAGCAAAACATGAAGTACTTGGAAAGCAAGAGACACCGAGCTCTGCTGAGAAAGTAACCATATCCTCTTTAGGGCATTGCCTGGCAATGAGTCTGCTTCTGTTCACAGGAAAGAGTTTAGCTCTCCTGCACCAGAGGTTCTTTCTAAGGAACATTAAGAATGTATTTGCTTCTCAATTGTCGCTTCAGCTTATGAGATGACAAATTGGCATCACCGTGAAAGGCTACTTATCGTGCAATTGTTAGGAAGCATGTTGGGTTTAACGTAGGAGCTATTAACTGTGGAGGTGTGAACTTATTGTGCAATTTTGCTTTGCTGTTTCTTTTACTTTACACACTGTGGAACATGCAGCTGGTTCAGCATGCTCCATTTATGTACACAGCTGGACATGGGCTTACTTCAACCCAGTTTACAGCCTGGTCTCTGGCATCTACTTCAAACAAGCATCCCATGCAGTGTGCTAGTGAATTGCTGACAGCTTGGAATCTGTAATTCTCTACTACTGAAAAAGAATCAGTCAACTTACTCCACTTGCTACTTCTCTGTTTAACTGATTAATATAAAAGTGTGCTGTTGTTACTCTTCTTTGAATCTTACCTTGTAAAGAATATTTCTGGGGTGTCACTGTACATTACGCATATGCTCCAACAGTATTCATATCATGCTGTCAAATTAATTTGTGAATGAGCTGGTTTAATATAATTGAGCTGAAGCTGTGAAGCTGGTCAGTTTTATCCTCCTGATGTTGTGGCATATGAAATCTTGCTCTTTTGCCATGGTTCTGCACAGTTATGCCTTTCCCCATCGACAAAGTACACAAATTTAACCCCTGACGTTCTTCCTTATACTCAACAGCCCTGTCAAACTAATCTCACGGCAGGAATGATCAGTAACAATCCACTGCACAAAACATTGAGGTCTGAGAAAGAAATCCAAAACACAGAGAGTTCATTGTTTTCTTATCAAGTTCCATATGAATGCCCAACTAAAACCAATTCACTTTTGGCATTCTGCTCTATGATTGTGCACACGATTGACAAACATTCAGAAAAAGAAAGGTGGAGATTATGGAGTCTTCAATGGAGAAGACTGGAAGTCTGAGCCTCGTTCCTCTGAAAAACATACATATTCATTCATTTATAATGATTCATATCATTACAGATGGACAACAACGTTTTTTTTAGCCATTTTTCCATGTAAAAATAACAGCTGATCCACATAAGAGCGGCACGGTGGTGTGATGGCTTGCACCTTCTCCTCTTGGTATCTGGGCTGCCGGTTTGAATCTCTGGGGGCGTTTCTGTGTGGAGCCTGCACGTTCTCCCAGTCTACGCAGTGGCACGCTCTGGATACATGTTAGCTTAATTGATTATTCTAATTTGCTCCCTAGAGTGGTTGTTCATCTGTGTGGCCCTGTCATGGACAGGCAACCTGTCCGGGGGTGCACCCCACCTCACCCCCGATGACAGCTGGGACAGGCTCCAGCCACCTGCAACCCTACAAGGAATGAGTTGTATGGACGATGGATGAACATACAACCAAACCTTTGAGCATAGGTACAAAAAAGCGCAAATTCATTTTTCTTGGCAAAAGAAAAAGATTGTGCTTATAGATCAGTCATTTTGTGGTTCCTGCTGCAAACCAGGAGTTCTATTTTCACAAAACTGGCCAGCTGAGGAGAACAAGCTGCAGGTATGTTCTGCTCTGCTGAGAAAGAGGATGTCTGGCCCACATTAGATGCTACTTGACTTCATATGATCACATCAAAGTGGCCTAGAATTTGCCTGAGCAATAAAAAGCCATAAAAAGACTTCACTAGGTAGTCTGGTTTGAAAATGTATATATTAGTGTAAGTACAGGCAACATGAAAAATAACATGGACTGCTGTGCCATGGCTCAAATAAGCTGATAATGTGTGATGATGACCACAAGTGCAGCTAAAGACTTTTTTCTTTGTTTGGTGAAAGGGTATTTAGGAAGATTAAGTATTTGTGCACCTTAAAAGTGGTTAATCTTACGGTAAATCTATCATTTGATAAAGGATTATGCCCGGTGCCTTTGTTGTCTTTTTCAGCACAGACAATGTCCCAAAACTAAATTGTTAAATCTATGTCCAGATGTGTTTCAGTGGCAAAAACACTGTACCCAAACAGTGGGTGGACTTAACTGACATTAGATCACTAAGGTTATTTTAACTCACTCATCTCCTCAACAAAGGCTAAAATTCCCTGACACACGATCAAAGGACCTGTTCATCTTGAGGTCCTTTTTTCTCTGTCTGTCAGACATCAAAGCCTCGAAACATCTTACACGTTTCTGCTTAACAAAGAAAAAGGGAAAGAAAGGGAAAAAAGCATGCGTGGCTGCTCCCAGCCAATGGAACGGCAAAAGCTGGCAGCAAACATGCACACAGCTAATAATACCCTGGGTAGGCTATGCATTTGCAGCCTCTCTTTGCTCTCTCTTTCTTCTTTTCTTTCTTTCTTTCTTTCTCTCCCTCTCTCGCCCCTGCCGTGCTGCTGCTCTTGTGAAGGTGACAGCATATTGAGTCAGCCTGGACTTTCCAGCTCCTCCTCTGATCTCTCTGAAATGCACCTCACAATCATTTTCCTGGTATCTGCTCAAAGCACACAGACGGTCTGTGAGAGGCATTTAACATCTAGCCTTGTCTCTTCTCCTCAGTGCATGACTTCTTCCTTGAAACAAGACCTGTAAACCCCCCCCCCAAAAAAGGTGAAGACTGCCTCATGTCTCAGCAGAGTGAGATGCTGATCTTTCACCTTTCTCCCCTCTTTCTCAGTTTCTGCTGTGGGGCTCAGGATCTAGAGTAGACAAGTTAAGTGTACTGTTACTTAGGTGTGAGAGTGTGCCAGCGGAGGGGTCCGGTATCACACCCTGACCTGAACCCTATCTGAGAAATACTGACTGTTTTTCAGACATGGCAGAGCAAACAAAGCACCCTATACCTGACCGTGTAACTTTTATTGGTTGCGGGAATGGTGTTGACGCACTA